>RPOG01001794.1:85623-125039 GCA_008086565.1 Thalassoma bifasciatum
TATGAATTTTGCTCTCAATTATGCTAAAATAAGCACTTGTCTTTTCTATCTGACCTATAACCACTATTTCTCATTCTGACCTCCAGCATCAGCCGACAGTGATGATGCTTTATGTGTTTAAGTCACTCACACTACTTTATCCACTGCTGCTTAAAACACATAATGAGACATTAATCACATTTGTTCAAGGCCGGTGAAAAGATTGATTGGGAGCAACAGACAAAATCACAGCGAGGTCAATACATTTCATTTCTCTTCTTGATTTAGTTTCTCTTTAATCGTTTATTATGTGTCAGGCTTTGGCAGAATTACTTCTCATTATCAGGATGTGCTTTTATGATATGCTCTTAATAGATTTAAATTAACTAGTGCTCAGCTGCTAGGGTGATGTGTGACCCCGTAAGTCATTTTGATGCTGATTGAAGTGTCGGATTTCCACTAACACTGGCCAAAAGGCTCATGCATCTTTATTTCTGTGTTTAAAATAAAACAGATGCATTTATCAGCCAATGATTTCCACTTCACCTGATGTGAAATGACACTTGTAGATTTAATCAGCATTAATGTTGTTACAGATGTAATCAGTGCACCGAGATAAGAGCCCTGCTTTCCCTCTTTGTTTAACTGATTACACACAAATTTGGCTTCATTGACCCAACAGATATTTGCAGCTGAAACATTGTGCATTAAAAAGCCTGGGTCTGTAATGAAAGCAATATTTCCTGTAATTGCCCAAGCTATTCACTAATGTTCCAGGCTATAGCATGATTGTTAACCACTGAATGTTACTTTCTGACTGTGTTAAGTTTTTTTTTTTCCATGATTAAGTTCCTTTTCTAAGTGAAACACAATAACATGGGAGCCCACGCCCTCATGAGAAAGGTCGAATGACACCCTTGCTCTCACCCGTTGAACATCTTCTTCCTTCCCCTCTTACTTCCCCTCCTCACCCTCCTTTCAACGAAACAAAAAGAAAAAAAAAGTTTGGAAAATGGCACAAAACCCTCCAATCAGAGTGTCGGACATCCTCTGCCGGATCCCTGCAACACACACATTCCTTTATTTCTGAGTCTGGCTGGCGGTTCAGCTAGCTATGCTAATAAATGCGAGGACAAAAGCACAGCACCCACTGAGGAGAGCGGAGATGGGAGATGGGATAATGATCAGTAATTAATCATGCACTGGGGTCATGCGGCTCGTCTTTTCACCACCGACACAGCAGCAGAGAGAATGACTCACATCCCGCTGAAGGCTCCTCAGAGGAGGCAGCTGAATGAAGTGAGACAAGGAGATCTCAGCGAGGAGCTTTTTATTAGTTTCAGCCAATGATCTGATGTGTGGAGAGCTCTAGAAGACACAAATGATTATCAATGCGTGACCAATCATTTATGAAGTCACACACTAATGAGTTTTTAACAACATCTCTGGTGTTGCAAGCTTATCACCCAAAGCGTCAGAAGCAGAAAACTCATCAATCTTACTTTTAAAAGTTACACATCACATCATGTTACACATTGTGAGTCAGAAGCAGAAGACAATGAAGCATAAAAACTTACTCATTGTACTCAGAGGACTCTTCAGATATCACTTAAACTTAACAGCTCTGCTCATGTGCATTTACTGACACCCAGTGAGTGATCAGATAATCACCCATAGGTGGAGACATGGCAGTTGTAATATGAGCCCCAGGAGGTGAAAGAGTCACTGCTCATTTGCTCATGATGCAACAAATCAGCTGGCTTAGAGCAAAGGTGCTGTAATACAACAAACAATAAATCTATAAAATTATGTTTCATTGTCCATATTAATTATGCTTATATTTGTACTTTCTTATTTTTCTAACACTTTCTGAATAGGAGTGACTGTACACTAAAAAAGCAATTTCTCCTGGGGGATCAATAAAGTATTCTGATCTTGATTTTGATTTTGAGTCTGATTCTAAAGACATAGGCTTGTCTTACCAGTGTCTTTGTCCTAAAAGGTAGATAGCTCCAAAGGGCTTACACTGCAAATACTGAAATCTACATATGGGTTTATAGCTCATTTTTAAAATTCATAACATGTCTGATTAGACTGGAAAGGAGTCACATTCAGCTGAAATTCCAGAAAATTTTAAGGACAAAAGCACAGCAATTTTTTTTTCCTTTTTTAACGAGTGAAGAGACATAGCTAAGGGAAATATATGTATTAAGTTTCCAGTATTTGGACATTATTATCATTTCATGAAACTGTCCAAGCAAATATTTTCTTGAATCTCAGTTTTTTCTTTTTTAGAACCAGTTTAGACTCACACCTAAAATAATACGAAAAGAAGCATCATGTACAGAAGTGCATGACAGTGCAAAATGCTCAATATGGTATTGCTTTCTTTGAAATGATTGTGATAACTCAATGGCATCCAGTTCATGGGTGACATTTTGTTGCTTTTATAGCTCTTCTATTGCAGAAAACCTTTCTTATTTTCAAGTTATCACTTTAAAAAAAAATGAGTATGTCATATTTCAAAAAGAGCAGCAGCCCCATTTTTTAACTATCACAATAGCATTGGGAGAGATGACCTTACTGGTGTACTGAAAAAGCTGTTTGAGGCCTTGTCCTTCTGGTAACCCTGTAGTGCCTTATGTGATTTGCTGAACAAATACATTTCTTTTTTTATATAACTGACATTTTACAAAACTTTTTCTAAGCCTCCATCTGAAACTCTTTGTTAAGCTGCTATCTCTTTAAGGCACCCTGCTCCCTAAACCCTATTCTTTCTGGTTAGTGGGCCTGTCAGAGGCTATGGCTCCTATGGTTCATGAACCAGTTTGTAGATCTTCATGTCATGACTTCATCATTTCAGTTAGTGTTATGAAGATCTCATGAAGATTTTTTAACTCTTTACAGTTTTTTTTAGTTTACTGACAGATTCAGGGATTTCTTGAATATATCAATACAAAGTGGTTTGAAACTCTGCAAAAGTTGAGAATGAACGACCAGTATTGGTATTATACATCAATCTTAACATAATGGAAAGCCACATAAATCTTCTACACAACAATATCTAAGCCGGGAGTATTGTACTTCAAAGTGCATTAATTTCTACATCTAATATTCAGGTAAGCTCTTAATTTTCATCTTTAAATTTCGCTAACAAAGCAGACAACCATGTCATTGTTTTCTGAGGGACCAGATTCCCCAAAGATAACTATGCGTTTGTCTCCTCTACTTCTGAGGATCAGGGCTTATATAACACTTTAAAATCATACATACATCATTGATTTGTTCTGAAGAGGAGGCTCCAACAACAGGATCCTCAGAGGAACATCGAACACAAAACCCACTGAACATGTTCCAAAACACATGAAACAGCGCCTGCTCTCACAGTTTGAAGTCAAGAGGGAACAAACACATTTCACTGTGATGGTAAGAAGAAAAAAAAACACTAGTGATATGTGAGTACTTTGCTCTCCTACGCAAAACAAATCAAAAAGAGCTTACTTTTATTGTTTTGGTCAAATGTAATTGATTTATGTCAGCCTTGATGCTGCAAGTTTAGGAGGGATCAAGTTTTGTAGCCAGGGAAATAAATAAAATTGTAAAAATCTGAATTAAAGGCTGGTTCTGTGTGAGCCAATTTAGAAAATGACATTGGGTAAATAACATAAAGAGTGGTGCATAAAGCATAAAAGCTGAAGTAAAATGTAAAAATAAGCTACATCAGGACATTCAGAATAAGCTTGCAGGACAGTTTTTATTCTTTTTTATATAGCTGGACAATGTAGGGCCCAAGGGCACTGCCTTCCCTTGTATAAAATGAGGTTTTACTTTTTCTTATTTTGTTTCAACAAATTAATATCAATAGAATTACTTTTCAAAATATGTTATGTAAATAGAAAATAAACATACATTGATTTATGCTCATGGAATTGTGGGAAACAAGTGCTACAGCTAAAATAAACCATGTCCATTTCCGCTCCGTCTCTACTCCATCATGGCATTGGATCAGATAGGTTACACTCTAGTCAACGTGTCAACACATACTGAATCTGTTCAGTTGCTGTCCAGCTGTGTGTCTACTCCAACAGGTTGCAAGTGGTGATACACAGCAATCCTGTTTCTGCCAGACAACGCAGCTGTCAGTCCAGCATAGGAAAGATCCCGAGGGACAGGAAGAGACACACAGAAACCATCAAACCAGAGCCTGTGACTTTCAAAATTCAACAAACCATGTCAGGGACAGACCAGGAGTCAGTAGGTTCAAAGTTATACAGCCCAAACATGAATGAAGATGAATTATCAGTGGAGTGGAAAGCAAGGGGACTCCTGGTTCTTGTGACTCTGTCTGTCTGTCTGTCTGTCATGCGGTTTGGACTGAGCATGCAGCTGATGAGAGTTGATGGATGTAGTCAATGCGTGTATTTCGATGCGTTAGACAAGCCTTGCAGCTTTCTCCTATTGTTAATATTCATTTTAAATTAGTTTGGGAAAAAAAAAATCCACATCTACTCCTTATTTTGTATCAATTTCCACATATTTGCTTGTTTTTTGCTATTATACTACTTTTTTAAATTGTCAAGAGACTTTATGGAAACCCGTTTTTTTCTATATCCTTTCATTGTTAACGGCACAGCAAGAGCTCGCCAACATGTAATAATAATAATAAATTTTATTTGTATAGCGCTTTTCAAAACTCAAAGACACTTTACAATTTAAAAGCAATACATAAATACATACATCAGTTAAAACAATTCAGACAATAAAACAGCAGTGCAATCACAGATTAAAACATCAACATGTACATTCATTTACCATCTTGTACAACTGTGCGAATACAGCAATTCTGCGAACCATACATTTTGCTTCCAAAGATTTTACAGCAGTTGCCGGCAAAAGCAGAGCAACATGCTGAAAATGTCAGAGAATTTCTGAGGAGAAGGCAGGAAGACACCAAAGCTTTAGCAGTGATCAGACCAAAAAGGATCCACAGGTCAGTGAAATGATAAAGTTACTCCAAGCTGTAGATTATGTGACTGCGTAAGCCAGCTAACAATGATGTGAGCAACTAAAGTAACTTAATCACTGAATTCAAGATGGTAAAAATTACGATTAAATTTATGATTAATGGCAGTTGGGCTGAAGGTATTTATAAGTTAATTCAAAAAAGTTGAATAACCTCTACCCCTTATTTAGAGAAATGTGGGGCACATTTATGTACAACACATGCTGCATCACACTCTACAAAAGGTGAAATGGAAGAAAGTGTTTGTCCTGTTTGTTGTCAAAGGGTGGTATCAGACTCAGAGAGGGTCACATTCACCTGACAAATCCAGAGAAATGTCTTGTTTAGAGGACAAAAATGATGCCGTCAGACTAATGAAATCACAGGTGTATGAAAATATGAAAATACATTGATAACTGAATGTCCTAGTGAATAAAGTTGTTTCCTGAAAAGTCTTCTGGAGGTATAAAGGTACCTTCTCTCTAAAAAAGCCTGGTTGGTCACATTTCCTTGGATAAACTAACAATAAGCTGTAAAAGGTTCAGCTCCTGACACAATGCTTAAAACTTCTTTATTATATCGCTCAGTACTGTAATTACCTTTTCTTTTCTTCCTTGTTTTCTGCTCCTTCTCTGCTTTCCAACGGGTGGCTTGACGTTTGATGGCTGCGAGTTGCTTTCATAAGCGCTGACAGTTTGACAGCCTCTGTAGTTGGCGGGCTGGTGTACACCTTCACCAGTATATATATATATATATAAAAAAGCCAGAAGAGAAAGGACGATAGTGGGATAGAAATAGGCTTGACAGGTCTGCTTGGCTCTGCATTTCACAACGTTTTGATTATAAAGATAAATTATAAGCTTCATGTGATGACAAAAGGCTAAGTTCAGATCCTCGGCAGCTTTCAGCAAATAAGGTCTGGAGCCCACAGATGCATCCCATCATGCCCATCAAAGCTGTTTTACGGTGTCTCCTTTCTTCAACACTGACATTCAAAGCTGTTGTTGATTCCTCTTTCATGTAGTTATTTAACAGGATGAGTACAACCGACTACGCTCAATAAAGAGGGGGTTTCCTAAACAACTTCAAGTGGAAATGTTCACTAATGAATATTCAGATAAAGACATGAAAGGGATTTCAGAGGCTGAGCGGGGAAATGCAGCTTTGGTTGTTTATGACTCTAGTTGCTGAATATGTATGCTCCATCATTAGCAAGTATTTGTGACTATGCCATGCAGCTTGGATTTAAATACTGGGACATTTCACGGTCTTAACGGAGGGCTATAACAAGTTTATGGATATTTAAGAACATGGAAAGCCTCTCTGGCTCACTATTAGTGTCTGTTATTGATAAAATGCTAAAACATGACTCAGTATTTTGAGGGCTGTTGAGGTAACAGCTTTGGTTTGTAGTCACTATCTGTCATTAGCTTTCCTTGATCAGTATGAAAGAAACAAACTCTTTAAATGTCTCCTTCATGCTTTTATGTGAAACAAGAGTTGAGCATGATGTCAAATACTTTTCAGTTTTTGTTTTGAGCAGATTTGTACTCAAAGGAGTCAGACCACATTTCACTCTTTTAACAAACTCACTTACTTGCTTCTTAAAAATGTCCCTTTGTACCCTGAAACAGTTCATGCACTCACCTTTGTGTGAAGATGGCTTGATGAATAATCAGTATGAATGTAAATAATCTTGTCTGATCTAGGTCTTTTTGTTTTGCCACCGGTGAAACTAATCCAAACAGTAAAGACCAGAAATGTTAGCAGCTGGATGATGCTGGTAGAAAAGTTATACCTGAAGATAAATGCAAACAAAATTCTATGCTGATATAGAGACATTTCAGCTGATTAAATGTCTAAAAATGTAACACAAATCATAACTCCAGGTCTCGGAGCATTTCTCAGTGTTGCTAACAGCCATCTTTTAACTATTATCCTTACTTTCCCCTAACTGATGGTTAAATCTGTCTGTAAACACTCCCTATGCTTTATTCTTTCTTTCATTAAGTAGAATTTGAAAAATATTAAGTATAACCAGGTGATAGAAAATATGGAGGAGCATTAGCAGCTGCTTTACACCTGGAATCTACACTCTCAAGCGCAGTATCAAGAAACACCCAGTGCTAATGACATGCTGTGTATTGAAATTGCTTAACTGGGGTCAGCAGAATGATCAGAGCAGTTCATTTGTGTTAAGTTAAATGGGAAAGCCTTTGAGTATTTAAACCCTAAATCCAACCTGTTGCTTTGTCCTGTGTATCACTCCCCACTCTCCAAACTCATCCTGTTTCCTGCTCTGTCCTCTTCCAGTCTGAAAAATAACAAAAAATTGCAAATTGCACAGGTTTTGTTAGTAAAAAAGTCACTGCTGCTCTCAATACACAGAGGCAGCTTCTCTATTCCAAGCCTCTTCCAGATGTCTGAGCTCCAAACTTTATCTCTAAGAGTAAGTCCAGACCATAGACTGTGTATTGAATGGACAGTATGGCTCCACCTTTTTACCATGGTGTGGTTTTGAACCCAGAAGAACCACATTACCGGAGCCACCATTGTGCAGCCAGAGTCTGCGCAGTAGAGGATTTGTGTGGAACTGGGTAACAAAAAAGGACTTTTTTTCATTTTCTTTCAAAGGTCTAATCTCGACTGTCATGGCGTCCACTGATTATACAGTCTATGGTCCAGACACCTTGACCAGAACAAAGCTCATTTCAGCCACTTGTATCCACAATCTCATTCTTTGGGTCGTCACTCACAGCTCGTGACCATAGGTGGAGGTTGGAACTTTGACTGTAAATGAAGACAGAAGATTCAGTGTTAGATATATAAACAGTGGCTCATAAACACAAGATGACAAAAGTTTAAGCTGGTTGGATTGTCTTGAGTTTTGTGCATATTTGGCGCAGACTGCAGTCAATGCAAGACATCAACAACAACTCTTGGATCTGTAAAATAGCTAATCTGGCTGTGTGGTTTGCCTGAATTCTTTTGTATGGCCAGCAGAGGGCATCTGTGCTGATTGAAAATGTCTCAAATAGGCCTACTTAGTTTTGTTTGTTAACTAAATGAAACATTTACAACTTGCTTTGTTTATATTTTTTGAATACACAGCAAAAACTGAAGACCAAGAAAAGGTTTGTCTTCTTTTTAGTCCAGTTTATCTTACCAGACATAACAAGAGCCATATTCACCTGACAAGTCAAGTAAAATTTCTCATTAAACTTATTAATAGACAAAAAAATGACACCTGGAAGCAAACAAAAAAATCTGCCAATGAACTTTTTTGTTTCTTGTGTTAAAACATAGTTCCTTTTTCCAAACACATGAAAAGTATTTCTTACCCCAATGGCAGTTTTTTCTTTTTCTATTTTTTTTTTTTACTTCTTGCCATTCTTTGAATATCTATTCAAAGAGACATTTGACATTATGAAAAATAAGACATTTTGTAAGATTTATCTGGTGAATTTATCTCATATCAAAACCAATAAGATGATCCTGAATAAAAAATAAGACATGAACATTCACTTAGATTTCATATTTTGCAGAGTAGTCTCATTTCATGTAAAAATTCAGGGCATAGATTGATTTGCTTCCCTTTGGTGACATCGAAAACCAAGGATTTTAAACTTTACAGTGTCACTTTATTCAGTTTGGATGTAGTATCTTAAATAAAGAGGAAAGTGTGAATGTCTGTTCCAAATTACAAGAAAAAAAAGTCAAGTTTTGGGCAAAAGAGACTGAATTGTTTCCTCAGGTATGAACCTCAATGGCTTCATTCAAGGAAACTTGGTAAGTATCATATTCAGATTCAAGACCTGGGAATCTACTCTCCATGCATTCAGACATTTCAGTAGATTCTCTGTTTGGATCAAAATCAAGGAAAAGATACTAGATGGTCATTATTCCCAAAGCTCTGTGTGTGTGTGTGCAGTTTACAAGCCTTCATGGACGAGATCTGTGACCTGTGGTAGAAATCTTTACTTCAGGGAGTTCAGATTTTTACTCATCACTGCACTTGAGTTTCTGCCTAGATGTTTAGTTGTAGCTGTATCTATATTTGGTTTCCTATGTGGTGGTCACCCCCACAGCCTGGATTTTCCATTATTTATCTGAGACGTAAAAAGAAACATGAAAAACATCCTGTGCCCCAGAGGTTTTTCACTGGAACTTGACATTCAGTGCTGTGAGCTTTCAAAGAACTGATGCAGCCTGAATCACGACACACACATGGTTTCTATTATTAATAGAGCTTTAATGTCATGTCCACACCCTCTACTCTGTAAAGTACTCTCTGTCAGGGCAGCATATTCACTCTGAATTAAATGTGATATCAGACACAAGCTCCTTGGTACTGTCACTTCTGCTGACTGGGATCAAATACTTAGATGTTATGGAGCCCCATGCAATTCTATATCACATCCTGAAAGTGTAACCTTGCAGCTGCTGTATCATTTTTTGCCAACACCAAAACATCAAACAGATCAGACGTGTTAGAGTCTGAACTGTTCTGAGAATGAGAAGCTTGATCTGCATTATGTATCTTTTACTCAGGCTATAAAGACACAATAACACATGAACAGTTGTGTCAATTAAACTTGAAAGTCTTGTACATTTTCACTCCTAGAAATTTGTCCTTTGAAGTGGTTTAATCAGAGTAGAGAAATGTCTTGAATGAATCATGCTCTTTGCTGAGGTAGCACTTTGTCTAACACTAAGCTTGGGGCTGGAAACTAAATGAACACTGAAAGCTCTGCTTCACAAGATTTGGGCCAAAGTATGCACATTTTAGATGCCATGTAAAGTGCGTGACAAGTGGATAGCATCAGACCATCACTATTAATTTCCTGTCTGTAAAATAATCACTCAGACTTTCATCCCTTTGTGAGGATTAAAAAAGCTTAGCAGAGCTACATTCAAAGTAAAATCAATGTACAGTTCAATGCTGATCCAGTACAGAGGTGTTTCTAACTGGTTTTATTTCATGTTCTATTGAAGACTTTCTTCATATTTCCATTGTATGCATACAATTGGCATAGCTTTGGGAGAGCAGAGTCTGTCAATTAGTCAGTTTGTTCACCGCTTTAGATGCAAATACTGTGCTTCAACAACCCTAACCAACCACTTTGTTTTCAGTTTGTCAGTCCTCTATGGTCCAGTTTTGGTGAGTATGTGTGAATTCTGCTGCTGTGGCCCTCTGTCTGCTTCAAGGTTGGATGTGTTGAGTGTTCAGAGATGATCTTTTGGTTGTAACCAGTGGTTATTTGAGTTCCAACCAGTCCATCCATTCTCCTCTAACCTCTCACATCAACAAGACTTTTAGTCCTAAAGAACTGCTGCTACTGGAAACTTCCTCTCTTAGGAACCATTCTCTGTAAATCCTAGAGATGATTGTAGGTTAAAATCTCAGTAGATCAGCAGTTTGTCAAATACTCAGACCAACAAACATACCCCGTTCAAAGCTTCTTACATCAGTGTTTCTCAAATTGTTTCAGACTGAGGACCACTTATCTCACCCAAAAAAACTCACTGACCGCCAAACTAAATGGCCCTTGAACAACAGCCCACATTATGGTGAACTGATGAAACTGACAAACTGATGTATTAGAAACTCACATCACAGATGTTACAATGTTTTAGAATGATTCTTCTTTGCCTCTCCTCCCTCCTTTATCTCTCTCTCTCTCCACATTCATCCCATCAGTATCATAAACACAGCAGCCAGTGTTATAAATAGCACTGCTTATGTTGGTAGTTTTACTCACCTATCATCCTCCAACTTAATGGAAAAAGTACAGCTTGGTCTGCTGAGACATAAGTCTCAGTGACATGATGTCTGACTTCAAGCTGGAGAGTTTCAGTCTCATATTTTAAAAAGTTGGAATGGGAATGAGACAAAAAAATGGTGTATCCTACGTTAACAGTTGCAAACAACAATTACATTTAAATAGTCTGTTCATCAGCTGGTCAAAAGTGTAAGACCTCAGGTAAAACAAAAAATTAAAAACCCCAAAATAGCAACAAAAGTTTGAAAAAGGACTCAGTAATGAGGAGCTCCAATGTTCTTGTGGATCACTTCAAAAATTGGTTTGTTCATGCTTCGTGCAAGTGTTTCCGGGACACCAGTGGGAACGTTGCCCCAAGTGGTGACGATGGCTTCATCACTTAGAGAGAAATATAATAAGGAAAGTTTATTACACACACTCACATTAACACGATTATACAGGAGAATGTTCCTCCAGGCCAAGAAATAAAAATCTTTCTCTAATTTCCGCATCCAGATGAAATTAATCTGACAGTAAATTGAAATTAATGAGCGTTCATATGTAGAAGGGCTTTATTACACTTTTACAACAACTGACTAACTCTGCCTGTGGTGACAGGTTTGTTGAAAAGATCATCAGCACTTTCAGCAGCACTGTCATTCCCGATGATTTAGAGTTAATAAAAACTGTGAACTATCTCACTAAATATGCCTGCTAACATAACCACACCAGTGTAAATCCGTGCTATTAAAAGTTCAGTGGAAAAAAAAATGCCAAACAGCAAAATATTAACCTCAGTGAACTCACTCCAGTCACTGACATGTATCAGGAAAAAAGAATAAGAATGAGAACTGGACTGATTTTTCATCCGTGGCACATTTTTTGCAGAAGTGACATTTTTGACTCTCAACCCCAGCATTTATCTCATTGTATGAATGTCTGGCCTTGTGCTGTACATGAAGTCGTATCTGCACCAAGCCAAACAACCTTGACTTGACAGCTCCGCCAAGCTGCAGGGAAGCAGACTGAGCCAATCACAGTAATAACAAGGCTAACAGTGAGGATGTTAGGGTGAGGGAGGGGGGGAGGCAGGGAGATGGATACAAACAGCTCTCACTGATGAGGGTGAGCCTGTGGGCTGCTGGCTGCCTGTTTCAAGAATGTCAAACAGGGCAGCAGAAGCTTGAGTCACAGAGGTGAAAAATAATGCCAGGCGTTGGAGAAGTCGAGTCACCTGACTCCCGTGGACCAGTGAGCCAGCCTCATCTCAAAAATGAGAGCGGACCCTGCTGAAACTACCCACACTGCAGAGTCGCCGGCTTCATTTCTTCTTCCTCCAGGATGTGTTTACGTGGCTGAAATGTTCCTCCAGGAAGCGTGACTTCTTTTTCCTCGGTTCCTGCCGCTCTTGCTGCTGATGAGTGCAGTGTGTTTGGCTGTGAACAGGAGACCTCGATGTCTTCACACCACAAACCACTAGAGGAACCGGCTGCCAAATGTCATGTTGACAGGCAGAGATGCTTTTACTGATATGTTCCCTCATTTCTCTGGTCAGCAGCGTGGGAAGGTTGTAAAAGTGAACTTTCAGCTGAGCAGCCGGCAGCAAATCATATAGGTCTGTGTTTACTGCATGTCCTGGCCATCAGCTCTCCACCACTGGCAGCACAGCTGGATCTAGTTAGCCATCCAACAGCAGGCGCGGCGTGGCTGTGGGCGGTGTGAGTGTTGTCACTCTTCAGCAAGTCCAAACCTTGAGATTTATTCTGCAACTTCTTTCGGCCATAATAACGGAGGGACTCTCTGCAGTCGATGGCAAGAGTACCTCATCAATCAGTCTCAGCTTGTATTGATCCCGCTTTTTGTTCTGTAGCTCACAAAAACAGTAAGTGGATAGAGAGGCCACAAGGTGCGAGACTGAATTTGTTGACTTTGCTGCCGAGACTTGAGTGCAGTGTCAAGGTCCTGCTGATGGCCCCCACAGGGCCCGATCAATAACAGGCTAAATCGGTATCTGTCCCCTGACACCGGACCACAAAAAATAGAATAAAGATCTCTGAGATGTGGCCTTTTGGAAAAGAAACAAGGATTAACATGTCTCAATTTTGTTTTTTTCTAATGGTTAAGCTTTAAGGACTCACTGCCAGAGGATCTCAGATTCGTGAAGTCAGTTTGTCCCCTTTGGTCTGATTCATGTGTGATTGTATGAAGCACTTTTCAACTGTTAGTGTATCGACCACAAGGGGAAACAGTAAGCTGGACCCCTTTATTTAGAAACGTGTCAGGAAACCTGTAGATAAGCTCAAGAGTGACCTAACAAAACTCAGAATGCAATATTTCATGAATTATTACATAACTAATTTAAATTTAAACTTTCTTCACTAAGGTATGAATAAGATGTGTGTACATTTCTTGTGGGTCCATCTCATTCCACATAGAAGCATTTGTTTATGACATAAGTACTTCTTTTCCACCCAAAACTGAGGCTGCACGTTATTGGGGAAATACAATATTTTTTAATGTACTGCTTCACTCTGTTTAGCTGAATACTCCCTGATTTTCCATGAAATAATGGTAACAAGACACTCAGACAACACTAAATAAAGCACAGATCTGGAAGCCGCTGTCTTTGACCCTTAAAGTTATAAATAAAGTAACTTATGTGATATTAACCATAAACAAACTGTCAGATTGTCTAAATCTCTGCCATGGTCCGCTCAAATTCACCTCTCCCTCTCTCTCTTTGTCGCACTGCACGTCACTCTGCCCGACCCTGATAACAGCAGGAGAGATGACAGAGTGCTGAGAAAGGGCTCTAACTGTGCGAGTTGTTGCATGTAATGTGGTGAAATATATAAACGTATGCTCATTTAGATCTATCTGTAATGTAACTAGGCATAAACAGACTACAGAAACTTTGTTGAAAGGCTCAAATTTATCACAATATATTATAAACCTTGACTTGTGAATATGGGAATGTGAATATTGCAATGACATTACTAAAACAATGTATTGAACAACCCTATAAACAAAGTTAATTCTGATTGCAAGAAGTATCTGAAGCATCATATGCAAGTTCAACTTGAAAAGGAGCCACACTTTTCAACTGGCAATCTCTGCAATTTTCTTCTAGATGACAGACAAGATTTACAGAGATTTGTTCAAGTTTAACTTTCAAATGTTTGAAACTGTCTCCTGACATCTGAAACAAAAGTTTTATGGTACAGTATCAAAACATGCAGCATTTTTTCCTAATGTGCAAATAGTGTCAGGAGAGTGATTTGGCACCAGAAGTGTTATTGGAAAGAATACATTACTCTTTTGAGAAATGCTGCTCCTGAATCTTGAAGAAACATTTTCTGTTCAATAAAAGAGACATGCTGCCTTTGCTTAGGGAGTGTAAATAGAGTGAGTAGTGATGTACCCACCTAAAAAAGATACATGAACTGGGAGCAAGGATACAAGTAAAATACAGGTCTGTAAATCTCTTTTCGAGTCCCGAGTGGTTGTTTTTAAATCAGGAGGTTGAAAACATGTCCGTAAGATCTGAGCTCCAAATGCAGTCAGAACTTTTCTTCCTGTGCTGATAGTTAAAGTTTAACCAACAGGAGAGAATTAATGTGAGAACAACACAGATTTAGGTTGAAACTCCTGAATATTTGAGTCTCATCTTTGTTTTTATTTTGACCTTTATAGACGCTCCCTAAATTAAGTGAGTTCAAAGAGTTGACTATGAAGTGTCCAGATTGCAGGACAGCTTGTTCTGTTCAGGATCAGGTTTAGACTCACATTAGATCTGACTGTGGTTGGAAAGAGGAGTCAGCTTCATCAAATCTGTTCCTCTGAGCTGTTATTGACCAGAAGGACCAACTTGTGAAAGGATTTGCTGTGTCACCTGGACCAAAGATGTCAGCCAATCAGCTGCAGGAACACTACTGATTGACAGCTTGAATGTTTTAGTACAAGTTTACAAAAGAATCCTCTCAGTCACAGTAACTGGAGTAAATTCAATGAGGTACTTTTACCCCTGGACTTAGGAGATACTGATGGGCTTATACCGATTCACACTATTGTAGCATTTTTGAACAAAGCAGCACATCCTGACAGCAAACTGGATGCATAATTAATCCAACTTCAGCTGCTTTAAAGAGACAAGAGTTGACTTGTTCAATTAAAAGCAACAGTAAATCCAGTTGTAGATGATGGGTGACTTGCACCTAAGAAAAGGTGAGAGATTTTTGGGATCAATAAATCAAAGAAAATAGATTAGCAGTGTGTCTGTGCTGGGTGTTGATGGAGAAATAACAAAATGCATGAAAAGCAAAGTCACCTTGCTGGTCTATCAAACTATGTCTTCATCTTAGTGTAACTTATCGACTAAATGAAATCAGATGAGTAACTGTTTCTTTGATCATCACAGGTGGAGCTCTTTCAACTCACAGTCCTATCATCTTCTGTGTCTCATTTTTGTACATACAAGAATTGATGCTGTCGTGCCGTACTTCACCTGTCAGCTGTGACTCAAAATGACGGTGATGTGTCAGGATTATTGATCGTCTGCCCACCGTCAGACGTTGTGTGTTCCAGTCAACAGGAGTGAGTCCAGACACAGCTTTTGTTTGCAGGCATTCTGGCGTGGGACGCTACCTTTACTTCTCCATGAGCAGCTGTGAGTCAGGTGGTGTTCAGTTTCAAGCATGATTTCATTTCTTTGTTGACTCATGTTCAATTGTTCCAGACTGCACTTGGGTGTTTTAGCTGTACACTGAGCCCTGTTTACAGTGACAAATCTGTCCTTCAACTGCTCTGACAGCCACTATTTATTACTGCTGTGCACCTTGTCTGTTCTGTTCTATGACAATTTCAAGTTTGACTTAAGATTTAACAAAAGTAACATTAGCAGCAGACTTCACCTTTGGGCTCATGCTTGACAACCAGCTTTAGATAATACAGCAAACACTTATCGTCAATAAAAGTCCACAAAGCTCTGAAGGCCGCAAATCTTTGATTATCTGGAATCAGATGAAGAGTGAAAGGAAAAACAGGCTCTGTTCACAAAGTCAGTTGTTAATTGTGTTATATGTGTACAAACGCAAATTGTACTTTGGTTGATAAACAGCGTGTTGTTCGCAGCTCTTTGTACAGGATAATGAAAACATGAAAGCTGCTTGGTAACATTTTACAATAAGGGTCCCTTAATCAACATTAGTTAATGCATTATTAAGCAGTAATAAACAGCTGAACAATATGTTAATAACCATGATAATGTCTGACCCAACACTAACTAACATATTGAAGAAAGAAAGAAATATTATAATTAATCACGGCATCAAGATAATTATCGAACAGATACCATAATTTTGTCCTCTCTACAATGTGCAATCAATAATAAAAAAAAAGGAAAATCCAAGATAATATGATCGTTTTGCAAACAAATCTGACAGTTTTTTGGGAAAGGTATCTTTTGCCATGTGACATTTCCAACCAATCAAACTTGGTTGAGGCAAAAGATACAAGTGACATTTGTCTCAGAACAGAGAACATGATTGACGGCCAATCACGCCCCGTGAGAGCTCAGTCAGGGAGACCATTAAGGAAAATGAGCACAGCTGGAGTGGACAGGGGTGATGAACAAGAGGCAAAGAGGAGGACTATGTGCAAGGGCACAAGTTAGTAGCATCGCCACTAAAAACCTTTAAAAGAGTTGGAAAGTGAGCCAAGTTCTGCCAGATGGCTGAGAGACCTGTTGCAGGCTCTGAGTCTGACAGCAAAGACTTCTGTCGCTGTTGCAGCACAGAGCTGGTGGCCAAAATTATAGTTATGAAAAAAAAACCACAGCAAATCCTGAAGACACAAGCAAAAAGTAAATCATACAGTGCACATAGAAAACATTGGAAGGACAAAAATTAGCAACAGCAAGTGTGACTATCCTGTAGGAGGCTTTTAAACACAGAGTGACTATATTTCCCTTTTGCACAACAGAGAGCTTGTTGTTTTGGTAATGATAATGGGAGTATACTAATTTCCCTAAAAATCTGGTAATTTAGACTCTCTGATATGATAATTCTACATTCCCCATCTGGAAACACTTTCTGTCTGCCTCTGGACATGAGAACAGGAATCTCTCTGAATGTTTTTATGGTAAATCAAAGAACTACCTTTTTAATTAGTCCTTTAACTCTGATTAATACCCCTATAGTCCTGGACTGTTTTATCACCCTTCTAACCTCAATCATGACTTTTAGACATTATTTCATCATTTATTTCAGTTCATATTCATTGACTTTCATTTTGATTAATTTATGTATTTTTTATTTAATTTTGTTGTGTTATTTCTGTATTTTGCTTTATTTAAAAAATGTTCCTTTATTTTGATTCATTTCATTCGTATTTTATTTTCTACTTATTCTCTTTATTTTTTTTTTCCAACTTCTTTTGGTTTACTTCATTTTTCTCGGATTGTTTGATTCTTTTTAGCTTATAAATAAGACTAAGAATTTTTTTTAATTAGAAAGGTTGGACCCATAAATTTTGTCAGATTTAAGCCTATTCACGATGCAGTCCCTTCAGCTAAATCTGCAAAGTCAGTGCAAATGTGGAGCTTGTTGTAGGATACAGCCTTCAGTGCCCACAGCTTCAGACCCACTGACATGAAAAAATCAGGCTAACAGGCTCTGGTGGATATCTACAATAAGCAAAGATAAACTAACAATCAGAACACAGCTCATCCATTAACATGGACAATGTCACTATCCTCTGTCCTGACTCAGAGTTTCTCTTAGTGATCAGCTCACACCCTCACTCTCTTATGACCACTGCCTGACATTTAACATCAGAGGAGGAATTACAGTGATGCTTAGCAGAATCAGTGAGCTGCAGGCTGAAGAAAAATATGTCCAATACTCAGCTCCATATGTCCAGAGTGAGAAGAGCGTGATGTTTGTTTCTGAGCCGGGAATATAACAAACTGTGTCATGCAGCACATCAGACATGCCCTTACACAATCAAACTCACGATAATCACCACCGTGCTCCTCTTTAAGTACCGTTATTTGCCTATGTGTCACCATGTTGAGTGAAAAATTGAATTAATTCTCAGAGTCATGCGACTTTTGAGTCAGACTTCATCGTGTAACTCTTTGCAACAGTTTCGGACCACTTTCATCAGTCTCAGTGGCCAGTCCATCAGCGCTCAGTGGAAACAAATGGAAGTCTGATTACTGCAGAGCTTTCAGATGTGATAATAATATAGCTGTCACCAAACAACAGCTGTTAATAATAGAATATAAAATGGTACAAATAAACGTCACCAGGTTGCCCTGCAATTACCCTCCAGTCCCCGCGAATCTGTCTGATCAGTCAGACTCTGGTCAGTCTGAAAATAGTCCAAATAAACTGGACACTGAGCCAGCTGGAAGGACTGTGCGACCACTCGGCTGCAGCCAGTTTTCTCTGCACAGTCTGCTTTGACAGTAATTACCAAGTTACTGTGTGTGTGTGTGTGTCTGTGTGTCTGTGTGAGTGTGTGTGCTTGTTTGTACAGTAAAGCGTGTGGAGAGTGGGGCTGGCAGCCCAGATAAAGCCTGAGGCGAGGCCCCTCTGAGACGTGTGGGTGGAGGGTCGTGCCACCGCAGAGACGACCTTTTGAATAAAAGCCACCTCGCTACGAGGAGTCCAGGTGAGCACACGATTAGATTTCTATAAAGGAGAAACTTTAAATGCTAATGCATGCTTCATGTTCTGGAGATATATTTAACTCTTATCTCATTTGAATGCAGACGGGCTACGTGCAGAGCTATTCTTTATCCATTAAATCACAGCCTTTAAGTGGGGAAATTACACTGGACTATAAAGTGAATACACCCCTGTTGGTAGCCAAACAACAAACAACAGCCTCAATGAACTCTGCTTCGATAAATGTTTCTGCTGCTGTCTGAATATGTGCCCTATATTTCCAACACATAATTCAAACTCACACTTTAATCATATGTAATCACATTTTTCACTCCCATTTCTGCACTCTGTTGTTGTGAGCTTCCACCCATAAACTGCTGTCCTGCTTAAAGGTGGGGAGAAAATGCTTGTCCACGTATACGCTCCTATACAAGCCTTGAAAAATGCATATCTGATTGGTGTCCACAGTGGTAAATCTGCTGTGCTTCATTTGAAGTTCAAACAGCCCCACAGGAAAATAGAGAATACACAGAGGAGACACAGCTGGCTGTTCAACCTAACCTCACAGACTGAGCTTCATATGTGTTTATGTCAACAGAAGGTTTATGGAACAGTGTATTTGTGAGTGATTTGGCATCTTTGTATGATTTATTTTTTGACATTGCTTCATTTAATGTTTATTTATTTATTTATTTATTTTTTTTAAGTTATTTTTTGGCCTTTTTATGCCTTTATTGATAGAGGAGGACAGTGGATAGTGTCAGAAAGGGGAGAGAGAGTGGGGAGTGACATGTGGGAAATGGCCACAGGTCAGATTCGAACCCGGGCCGCCCGCTCGAGGGCAAGCCTCATGGTGCGCAGCCATATCCACTAGGCCATCCGCGCCCATTTAATGTTTATTTTATTAGAACCTGAAATCTGCCCTGGCTATTTAGTAGTAAAGTTAACATTTTCCATGAGCAAGACCATCCAGTGCCACAAAGATGGGCTCCTGCTAAAAGAAGCGATTTTTGTGGATGTAAGAGAATGAATACAGAGACCTTCTCTTCAATGCTATTTTTCTGTTCAAGTTGACTTTTTGCAGGGTGATAAGGTCATATATTAGTTTTTTGCTGCATAAAATTATTGTCTGAAGAGTTCCAAGGTTGTAAACTGTGATATATTACTGTTGGTTACTTACATAAGGTGATCAGGTGTGCTGGTTTAAAGATTCCTGTTACGACCCAGGAGTCAAGACCTCCAAAAAGCAGTGAGGCGCTCACACACTGATCCAATGGTGAAACCCTGCTCATAGCCTTTTGTATTCATACTATATACAGTATAAATGGTCTTATTAGGCTTGATATGAGCCAAATTCTCCTGAAAAGTTCATAAAAATGTTTTATTTCAAAATATTAAACATAAAAAATGTCTGGATTGCTTTGAAACAAAAGTAGCAATAATAATAAAACTTCTATTTGGGTCATAAAAATGTACTTGATTAGTTTTCTGAAATTATTATGGCACTGACAGGTGGGCCCATGTATGTTTTGGTATTTGGATTTTCCACAGATAAGATGTGCAACACATGCGCTGGCACCCCCGTGGCTCAGAGTCAGCAGTTACGCATGCCCACTACTTCTGACTGTGGCTACATGAACACACTCACCAGCCCAGCGAGCACCTGCAGCATAGCATTTCTTCGCAAAAGAAAGTCAAGAACTGTACACCTGACTTCCTGCAGGTAAATGATGTATCCTACAAATATTGTATCGTGGTCGCTCAGGGTAGCTTTTCCCACCGTCCTGATGTCATCAATATGAAGCTGACATTTTATTTTTTAGGGAAAATCCTGCAGACTCCACCTTTAAGCAATGCAGACCTTTCAAGGTGTGTGCACCTTTGAAAACTTTAAACAGGGAGGGAAAGAGAGATATTGGCAATGTAGACTGGATGAATGAAGTAGCATGGGAAGGAAAAAACTTGGTTGCTGTGTCGATGTGCCTGGAGCCAGAGACGGCACCACTTGGTAACATCATGAACATGTTTGACCTCTCAAGTGAAACTGCACACAGGTACTTTTCCCTCCTTAAACCTCTTTAGTGTCGATGGAACAGCCACATCCACAGAGCTGCAGAGGGAGAAACTGAATCTAGGATGAAAAACGTTAAACACAAGTATCATCATGCTTCCAGCACAGTGTGAGAGGATCAGAACACGCAGCCGTGGATCTGCAGTGAGACTCAAGAATCATCTCCACTGAGTTCAAGATGTCTGATTTATATTTAGGATCTTCTTGCCGCAAGCACGCTTCCTACGTGTGATTTCTTTTCTCTCATGGCCAGATAGTGTACGTTATCTTCACTCTCCATAAATCTGTCTCCTCCCTTCATCCTGACTCTTCGACGAGTGAGGAGGTGAGTGAAGAGGAACTCCTATCTCTCCTCCAAACCCTCCCCCTCTTTTCATGTGTTTAGTTTGTGAGTGTGCGGAGGCTCTGTAAACAAGCGAGTTCCAGAGGCCCCACCCTGACGTGCGGAAACTCCTCCGAAAATTTACAAGAGTGTCGATGACATTAAATGTCGAAATAAGTCTCCTAGGAGCCAACTGTATCTGTTGACTCATGTATGTTTGATAATTAATGTGCACAGTGAGCTGTGTGTGTGTGTGTGTGTGTACACTCACTTATGGAACGTGTTTTAGCTTCACCTTTGGGGAGAACCCAGATGATGACTGCACACAGATACAAATGCTTCGGTTGATTTGTAACACAAACACAGAGCGCTGAGTGAAACTGAGGCCCAAAGTGACGTAGATCAAATCTGCCTCCTCTTCTAGAATATTCTATCAGTCAGACTGATGAGGATTTATCAAAGACAGACGGTTAAACTTGTGTTGTCACAATGGATATCTGAGAGTGAGGGGGAACCCGGGGGTGTTGAGTGTTGCTCACTGTCATTCAGCAGGAATCACTAAAAATGTCACAGTGACTCTTCTGACCTGTGGAGCTCTGCAGTGTCCCTGTTGCAGCCCAGAGGACTATTTGTGTCCAGTTTGAGGCTTCAGTGTGACTCAACCCTCGTCAGTCATCACAATGAGGTAACCTCCCTGCAGCGTTTTGCCCAAGGCTGAGGTCGGCCATGTCTGCAGTGCAAGCGAGGGAGGTAGAATCAAAGTAGTGACTTGAAAAAGAAAAAAAAATCAGCATTTCTGTTATGTGGATTGTCCTCATTAGGTTGGGATGAATTTAACTTATTCCCAGGACTTTCACCAATGTCTACATGATGCAGATGAATATGAACTCCATGTTATACATGGTGATAAACTGAGAAAACAGTACTTACTCTTCTCAGAACATTACACCAGCAAACCTTAAACGTATTAGACAAGAAGTCAAAGAATTACCCTCCCTGTTTTATGATTCACAGGTAGAATCCCAAGTGAAAGTTTTGGGTTTGAAGTGACCAATGGTCCAGCTCCTTTACAATTTAAAGTGTTTAGCACTGCATGCAGATACATGACTGGTCAAATGTTAAAGACCAGTTAAAAATTGCAAGAATTTACATATTGCATTGTTGGAACTAAAAAAGATTTTAAGTAGAGTTTCAAGATGCAAAAAGGAGAAATGAAAGTGAGACCAAGAAATTGGTAAGTGATTTATTGAGAACAACAATTAGATTTAAATAGTCTGTTCATCAGCTCATCGAAAGTTTAAGACCACAGCTCAAAGAAAACTGAAAACCACCAGTCCACCACCAGTCATTAACACACAGACTGGGGCCCTCAGTCATGAAGGATGCCCCCGGTTACATCTCCACATACCCTTCTGAGCATTCTGAGAGTCCTCCATTATGCAGCTTAACAATCTGACCTCATTCAAAGAGAGAAAGCTTTTTGGCCTTTGCCATCGGGAGGTCATGACTATGTGAATACCTGACCAAAAATGAGGTTCAATCCATATTTTTGTTCAGATTTTATCTTTTAATCACTGTGGCCATGAACTTTTGATAAACTGATGAACAGGCTATTCATCTCTATTTGTTGTTAACTGTTATATTGCAGTGCGTTAAGTATTTTCTATCATAATGTTAAGATTGCAACAGGAGATATGTATTGCACGTGTATGCATTATTGTGTAGGTGTTAAGCTTCTAATCTTAACATTGCAGTGTTAACTAATGATAGATGTGTTAGTGGTAGTGTATTATCTTACAGTTGCTTATTTGGTGTACTGTTTCTTTTAACAGAGGTGTTGTCTCTGTCTCCTGCTACAGCTACATTGTCAAAATTAATAAACAAATAAAGAGTTTGTTTGGTTAGGATCCTTATTGTCCCTGAGAGGGAAATTTGATTTGCAGCAGTGGAAACAAAAACATGACTGACAAATAGACATATAACAACACAACACAACCTGATGTAATACAAACAAGAAATATATTTTAAAAATGTATGTGTATTTTTTTTTTTAATGTCAGCATTTGTTTAGAACGTTTCACTGAAGTGGTTTGTGTCAAAAACCTCAGGGTCAGGCTTTTTCAGGTCAGGGTCAGGGATGGTTATAGAGATAGACAGGCGAGCTGGTGAGAAGTTGATCGTTTTCACACTGAGTCTGTAGATTAAGATGCTGCCGGGTTTTGTTCCTGTAGAGAAATCTCTGATTCAACTGTAAAGAGACTCTGGAGCAAATCCTGAGCTCTCTGCAGGTGTAATGCACCTGGTTCATGGCCGTGAAGGGAAGAGCTGGCTTCACAGTTGGACCTTTGGCCCGTGTTTCCTAAAACTTTTTTATCCCAGTATTTTTGTATCAATGCATAGATGAAAAAGTGGTGCAGTCATTCTTGCTCACTTTATTTCCTCTCCCTCATTGGTTTTGGTTACATCCACCGTTTTCACTGAGCTGGTAGCTTTGCCCTGACACCTCCTGTCCCTTTAACTGCTGTTTCAACTCTCTGGATCTTTTAAAGATTAACAGCATCAAAGCTGCTAATGTTAACACTGACAGCTAATTTGTTGTCTTTACAATATCCTCCTCACCGGCCTGCTTTCATGCCAGTATGAACAGACAAATATAACACTGCCCACAAGGAGTTGCTCATTTTTCAAAAAGGCCAAACCCAGTTGAACTTTTAGGGAAACACATTTGACATCAGCACAAAGATGAAAGATGAGTCAAACAAAGACGGATAACTTTAAGATTACTTTTGGTTTGGGTTTTATAAGCCTGTATACTGGCCTGCAGGAACAAAGGAGCTCAAACAAAATTACACAGGGGAATGAGAGGTATCTCACAACTGTTCAATCTCCTACATAAAGAACTCATTCAACTTGTAATGAAGGGACGAAATGACATAAAATGCTTTTTTTTTCTTTTTAATCAGTATAGTCCAACTTGCTTTGTCTCGCTTGTCACCAGGCATTAAATCATACTTTATATGAGAAAACAGATCATTTAAGCAATCAACATCCACCTGTTTGTGTGTGTTTTGGGAGGGAGGGGGCTTTTTGCCTGTTCTAAACATGCAATGTAATATGAGGGCATGATGAATGTTTTTTTGTTCTTTTGTTTGTTCGCAGAAACATAAAAAACAATGAAACTGCTTTTCAAAAAAAAAGAAGAAAAAATGAATTCAGTGGAAAAATAATTTGAACTTTTTTAAAGGAATTGAAGGGTCTATAGGATTTTCCTAAAAACTACAATATCAAATTTTATGGGAATAATCTTGCTCAATTAACTGATGTTTTGGTTGTCTTGTGATGTTTCTAGGCAGACAGTAAGTGTGATGACCCTCGCCAATCACAGCACACTCAGTATTCAAGTGACTTTGTGTGGGCGAGTGGGAGTAGCGATCCGGAGTGGCAATGATAGCAGCTGGAACACGGAGAAAGAATGATACAATATTTTGCAGGATACCTCGTTTACTTACAGGAAGTCAGGTGTATGGTTATTGAGCCTCTCCCACGTAGAGACATGATGCTGCAGGTGCTCACTGGTCTGGTTAGTTTGTTCACAGAGCTACAGTTGGAGGCAGAAGGCGTGCACTGCCGCTGGCACTGAGCCATGGAGGACGAGCCCAGTCGGTGCTGTGTTTGCAAACAGTGACAAAAATTCCTGCAGATCCTACCTTTAAAATGAGAGAATATCCTCAGGAAATTTTTTTTGTGTGATGCTGAAACGCACTATTTCTTTCATAGTTACGTTTTTACAAACTATTTTTTTACCACTGCCAAAAAACAGCAATCATGCATGTTGAAGGTCTTTATTCATAATGAAAATATTTTTCCATCAGGAAATCTTTTGAGCTGGATTTTTTTTTATTTTGGTAAAGAATTTTCTATCCATCATACCAAACATTTGCCAACCAACATTAGGATATGTGTATTATTTGTAAAGCAGCGCTAAACAGCAACACTCCTACAGTTTGCAGCTTGTATCTCACCCTATAATTTTTCTGAGGTCTAAATATGCGACGTCACTAGCTGAGGTTTAAAAAAGCCTTGTAAGTGCAATGATGACAGGGCATCGTGTGTTCTGGCATTCAACAGTAAAAGAAACACAATGACAAAAAAACTAAAATTGAAAAAATCAATTGCGATTTTTAAGAGAAAAAAACATACTGTTTTAATTGATTCTTAGAGGCTCCTTTTATGAGCAACAGGCCTGAAAAACAATCTGCTGAGCTGTACAGCATATATGGATTCAGTGCATTAATTAATATATTCCCTTAAATGAATCCAGGACTAGATAAAGCACACAGCCTTTGACATTCCTGGTCCACAGCAGCTGATTCCTGTGTGACTGAGGCGAAGCATCCAGTAGTGATTAGAGGATGGAAATGGTGACAGAAATCTACTCCTCCAGTCACTCCTGCCACCTCAATCATGTTTTCTTATTAAGCATCAAGCCTCTGGTAGAATATTCATGTGGAAGTCGAACATAACCGTGTTGGGGAAATGAAAAGACAACTGGGAGAGGGATTTGCATATCTTGCTGCTTGGATTTTAACCCTCATCAAGTCTGACAATTACATGGACAATTTCCACAAATACAGACCCGAGAGAGTTTCAACCCCACAGACTGTGTTGGTTTGGATCAACTGCTGTTCCTGATGCTGTGTCAGAACCACCAACCTTTGCTGTTATTCTATTTCTTCTTGCTGCATCTTTAATAAAAGCTTGCAGCCGCTGTGATTATAGCTCCTCTCCTGGTCGGAAGCAATGATTATAAGTCACTTTGCATAAGAGCCTTTCAAAATGACTGTAATATAAATGTGATTTAGCATCAGCACTGAGGATGCAGACAAGACAGTAAAAGCTCCTGAGAGAGCTTCTCTCCACAACCCGAACTCACGTCCTAATACCTGAAACATTTCTGATTTTGTACCTGAAGTTCAGTGCGCAGTGTTTTTTAAAGTGGCAAGAATTACTCGTCAGGTGAGTAGTTCATCAAAAGCACTTTTATGTTTTGTAATCTATTGAAAACAAAAGCACAAAAACTTTGTTCCGCACAGCTCGCTGCCTCACTTTAAAGCAGAAAACTTCACCTGCTCTGTGTGCAGAATTAAACCTGTCCCAGTGTCAAGTGTATGAAGTGTTTCCAACACTCACATCATCAGCCCACCAAAAGTGCTTAAATCCCACACTTCTTACAAACACAGCGTCAACAATACAAATTATAGCTTCTGTTAGCTTTATATAGCTGGAGAGGTTCAGCGCACTGACTCTTCTCTAGTGTCAGTTTCGTGATGAGCACAATCAAACTATTCATGGCGACACTTTTCTCTTGTTTATGGTGTTTGTTTCATCTAACTGTAACGCTTAAAGAAGGAAATGTGGACGTAGATTCAGATAAACCATTTGAGACTTAAAATAAAATACTTGTAAATACCTTGATTCTTTAATTTGCTCTCCAAAGAATAAACTCCTTGTAAACAGATGATAAAAATAGTGTTAACAAGTTTAAAGTGTTTGAGCGATTTGAATTGAAACTCCACATCTGCAGCAGAAAATCCTTCACACTTTTTAGGAGTAACTAAACCTTGTCTGAAAACTGCTGTAAAAAAAAAAAAGTGAATCACTTGAGTGCTGAGGCATTCAGACAGAAGTGTTGTGGATTAAAATATAACTTGTTTCAGGGGCATCTCACCTGAATTGAGTTTGTTACATTGACACATACATGTTAAAGTTTACTTTGTTCACGATCATCACTGTTTATTGGAAAGGTGCATGAGTAAAGTTCTGCTTAGATTTTATTTCTCAGAAAAGGAAATGTCATCTCCAGCTTTGAGATCTCTTTCTGTGATCCTTGTGTGATATTATGAGTAGTACTCACTGTTCCTTTTCAAAATATTATTTTGTCTTCTAAAACAATTTGGTTCCTATTGTGCTGCCCTTTCTTCATATTACACTGGGTTGTAGCACAATTACTGGATTGTAAAAAACAAAACCCATTAAAATTCACTGGATCTATTTTCATTAGTTGTTTAAGCCTAGTTTACAGGTTTCTTCGGGCAAATTTCGCTCAATTCAGCCCTGACAATCAGTGGAGAAATCCTGTCCAGTACCAAAAGTGGCCTCGATGTCAGGCCCAGGTTATCTTCTAATGCAGGGATCTCCAAAGTCAGGCCCCAGGGCAAATCGTGGCCCATGGTCTATTTTCATGTCTGCTGTCTGTAAGTCATGCAGGTTGCTGGATTGAAAATGTAACAGGTGTGACTCAACGTTCATCAACAGAGCAGAGCAGGACTGAAAATGCATTTGATGTATCTGAGCGGTGAGTCCGTCTCTTTTTCTTTTCTCACTGAAAATAATGGCTTCAGCAGCAGCACAGCGCTTTTTGCCTTTTTTGCGCTTTTGTTAGATGACTGGATCACACAGTGCGCCGCACTCTGAGTCTGATGATGTCAGTGAAATCCTGTGGTGTGTGCTTGTCCTTGGTTCCAAATCTTGTAGTGTGAGTGTGTTTAAGATTTAAGAGGAGATCATTTGTGAATATTCTCTTTATGTGTCTGATGCAACCTGATTTCATATTTTAAACAATTTTTAAAATCTTGTAGTGTGAGCCAGGCTTAAGAGTGAATGACCCATTTTGCTTCACTTTTTATACTGTGCAGCCAAATTAGGTGAGTACGTATGATTGTGACATCAACTTCTATTTATGTCGCTGCTTTTCTGTAGTATAGTTTCGGTATCTTTTGATTTAAACCAAAGTTTAGACATTTGGTATTGTGAAAACCCTTCTCTTTAATAAATTGTGAACACTCTGAATCAATTAGTTTTTCCTTTGTTACACCACACATTGAAGTCCCAGCTCCACTCTTAAATTTTCAGTAAATTACATGGAGCAGGGGTCAGCAAATAAGCTTAGCCTCAGGCCAAATGTTTTTCTAAGCCATTAGATAATTGGCCAAAACATAATCACAGGCTAATTAATAGAGTTGATTTATTCATTAAAAATTCAGTCGGGTTTAAAAACAGATGAGAGGAGAGACTGCAGGAAATACTGTATGAAATGAGGCAGCCTGTGGTTACATTTTAGACTTTGAGAAGCTTATAGCCTCAGGTGTGTGTGTATGTGTGTGTGTCTGTGTGTGTGTGTGTGTGTGTGTGTGTGTGTGTGTGTGTGTTTATAAAAGTGATTTTTTTCTATTCAAAGTCTGTTCATTTTTTGTTGTGTATTCAGAACGTAGGGTAAAAGAATGAAGCCTGGCACCTTTAAAAATGCCTCTTCTCCAGACAAAAGCATGAAAGAAAAACACTGAAACACTGATGGCTCCATACTCCCTTGTCCATCACACACACATACAAACACACACACCAGACACATATACTTACACATTATCAGGACAGAAACAGGAAAGGAAAAAAAGCAGCAAGAGGTTGAAAAGTTTGGGTGAATTAAAGGTCAGAGCTGCAGTTAAACTTTTTTAGTCTTTTTCATCTTAGTAAAACTTGAGTTAAGGCTTCAAACACCAAATCTCTTAGTGAAAATAAATCACACTCACACGTGTTTATCACATGATAAAGAAAAATCACTCCTGCATTATCTCAAAGGTAACAGGTGTTAGGAAGTGACTGATGTGGCTTCAGTCAGCGTTAGTTGTGTTATTATGTTGTTGTGGTGATAATTAAAAAGATTTGGAAACTGAGTGAAATCAAAGTCTGCAACTTATGGTGAAAGTTAGTTTTCTGCTCTCAGCTTCTCTTAGTCAAACTTGATTTTATGGTCCCTCATTTTTTTGCTGTTCACAGTTGTTCTGACAGATGTTAGTCAAATATTCACATTGTTGTGAACTCATCCAAAAGTAGCTGCTCCATACATGATCAGCACTGTCTGTCTTCCTGACTCAGTGCAGGTGGTGGCAGGAATCCTGGAAATAAATCCGGTTTGCTGCTGAAGACAAAACTTATTGCCTGTATCAAAAGAATAAGCTAGTTAGTTTTGTTAACTCACAGTACAGTTTTAGCTCGTTTAGCTGTTTTTGGTAAAGCCTTGTTTTTATTCACATTCCAGTTTACGGAAAATTATTTTTCAGCTCTTATTTTCCTTATTTCATTAGTGTCTTGTTTACTCTAATATCCTTGGTGAAGAGAGCTCTGAATGTTCTGGCTTCATTTTTGGGTGAGAGTCAATTAATTGGAGGTGGAGAAATGTGCCTCAAGCTTTTCCGTCTATTCTTTTCCTGAAGCCAGTTCTCTGCTTTCAGTCCATGGCTCTCACTCTGGAAACCTGAATCCTCATCTCTCACAGAGCGCAGGTAACACCGTGCTCAGAGAAATGAAACTAGTAGAACAGTTTTGTGTTATTAAATGCTGCTTTCTCACACAAAGCAAACATCCAGTACGCAGTATGCCGTTTGTGTAAATCTGCAAGATTTGCAGTATACAAGAATGTCCGACTAACATGGGAAAATTTCTCAGTAACCAGCGTATCAGTCTTTCTGGCTTATTGTTTCCCCACAATGCACTATGCTAATACTATCTATGCATGAGTACTCAGGTTTAGGTGAATTATCATCACCTCCTGGAATGAATCAGCACAACTATGATACAACAACACTAACTGTAGATGGTCTGTGATACATGGATATTAGAAGTGAAGTGACACAAAAAAATGTTTGAGTCTGGGTGGAAATGAAGTTCCAGGCTTATGCATACAGACACACGGAAATACATAACAACACACTCCCCTGGAACTCAACGCCTTCTTGACCTCCGACCCCCCCATCCCACCCCACCCACCCACCCTCCCTCGTACCATGTCCAACCCTAAGTGTCTGTTCTGTGACACCTCCTTTCCCCACAACCTTTCCCCACTCCCACATGTGCAAGTCATTAAGTTTTTTGTTGTTGTTGTAATGGTTTATTATGTTGCTTATGTGCTGAGGTGTTGTTTTTTTCCAAATCCCAAACTGTGCCCCCCACCCCCTGGAGCCTAGTCTGGTACCATGCTTTTTCTCCCTCCTCCTCTCCCTGTGTTCTCCCTTTCTATCTAATTAAACGAGGCGCTGCAGACGCTGGCGACTCATAGTTCCCCCGCTCCTGTCCCCCCTCTGAAATGTGTCTCTGCCCTTTTTATGTTTCTTGGACAGGATGTACAGTTGTGTTCAAAATTATTCAACCCCCACAGTACATGAGTGTTTTTGCAAGTTTGACATTTATTTTTCATCTTGTTTATAATCACATTAAATCTACTGTACAGTTTATCTGTTTATGTTGACTTTAATGTTGTTTTTATAAACATTATATGTTTAATTACCGGAAAGACACTAATGGAGTAACTGTTTTAATAAGTACCCCCCTAGTCCACCACTCTTAAGAACAGAGATTTTCATCAGGTGTTGTCAAACAGCTGATGAACACACCTGTAGATGTGAATGGAGCCCTAATTTGCAGCAATTAAGAAGATTTAAAAGGACTGTGACACATGGCTCTTCTTGGCAGTTAATGACATCTTTGCAACATGGTGAAGTCCAAGGAATGGTCAAAAAAGTTCAGAGAGGAGGTAATTTCACTTCATAAGCAAGGATATGGATATAAAAAGATAGCAAAGAGGCTAAACATTTCAAGAGACACAATTGGGAGCATAATCCGCAAGTTTAAAGCTAAAGGCACAGTGGAAACGCTACCTGAGCGTGGTAGAAAGAGGTTACTGTCTGCAACTGCTGTGCGATACCTGAGGCGAAAGATGGAGAAAAATCCCCGGGTGACAGCNCTCCCAGGCGCACCCCCCTGCTGACTCCAGTATGCCAAAAACCATGAGGACAAACCACAAAGGTTTTGGGATACTGTTCTCTGGAGTGATGAGACCAAACTGGAACTTTTTGGGCCAATGGATCAACGGTACGTGTGGAGGAGAAAGAATGATGCGTATACAGAAAAGAACACCCTGCCTACTGTGAAGCATGGTGGGGGGTCAGTCATGCTCTGGGGTTGTTTTGCTTCTACAGGTACAGGGACTCTTCAGAGTGTGCAAGGTATTATGAATTCAGTTCACTACCAGGAGATCTTGGATGCAAATGTCATGCAGTCAGTAACTAAGCTGAGGCTTGGGAGACGTTGGACCTTCCAACAGGACAATGATCCTAAGCATACCTCAAAATCTACCACAGCTTGGTTGCAAAAGAAGGGCTGGAAGATTCTGGAGTGGCCATCGCAATCACCAGACTTAAATCCCATTGAAAATCTCTGGTGGGACTTGAAGAAGGCAGTTGCAGCACGGAAGCCAAAAAATGTTAATGAACTGGAGGCCTTTGCCCATGAGGAACGGGCTAAGATACCTGTGGATCGCTGCAAGAAACTTGTGTCAAGCTATGCTTCACATCTAAATGATGTTATTGTGGCAAAAGGATGTTGTACTAAGTACTAAAGTTATACACACCTAAGGGGTACTTATTAAAACAGTTACTCCATTAGTGTCTTTTCGGTAATTAACCATATAAGATTTGTAAAAACAACATGAAAGTCAACATAAACAGATAAACTGTACAGTAATAAATTACACTAATAGTTGTTCTTGAAAAATAAATGTCAAACTTGCAAAAACACTTATCTACTGTGGGGTTGAATAATTTTGAACACAACTGTAACTGCAATGTAAATTATGTTGCTCTGAAAAAAGGTGGAATGGCGCATAAGGTGAATCTTTAATCTTAAAACACCACTAAATCATCTCACTTCTTATCAACATCATAGAAGCCGTCAGAGTGAACTTTTTCAATTTCATTTTATGTTATTATTATTATTATTATTATTGTGTGTGTGTGTGCAAATCACAGCCTAGGCAGGTATCATGGACACGTTTTTTTCATCAGCTATAAAGATGTCAGTCCATTCCAGAATATATAATAAAAGCAAAAACTTGGGTGTAAGATTATATATATAAGGCAATTTTGATTAAATCAATTTCTATAACTTTAAAATTTTCAGTAAAAACAGGACCCTGAAATCTCCCCCTGAATTTTTTGTTTTTCTATATGTATTTAAAATGCTCCTTAAACTTGTGAAGATTGTGAAAAGATCAAAATCACATACACACAAAATAAATGAATGAATAAATAAATAAAAATACACAATTACTTGAAATCACTCCTTGTTGAAATGTAATTACTATTTCCTTCCCTTATTTGTTTATTTATTTATGTATTTATTTATTTCATTTTACTTTTATTTTATTTTATTTCATTTCATTTACTTCCAATTTAACTAACCTCATTGTATTGTTCCTGTATCTTCACCATTAATCAATATATAATGCTTCATCTGGAAATCTCTGTCCATATCAATGACAGAAATTCCCAAATGTACCCATGTTTTTTTCTATATTTGTGATAAAGTTAAATATTTAGAAAAAACAAAGAATCTATCAATTTCACTTTCTAAAACAGTAGCATACTACATAGCATACCCAACAGAAGAGGCATACTACGTACTAGATTCTAAAGCAGTAAGCAGTATGTAGTGTTCACTGCATACTAAATTCAGGAGTAGGATGTAGTGGGAGGTTTGGAAAACAACCCAGGTCTCCCGCCCATCTTTGCAAATAATGCATCAAGCTCTTCTGGGAAGAAATGTGGAATTGTTTAACCAATGGGGTTTGATTTGGTCGAGAGCTCATCAACCAATCAAAAATCATGAATAAAATACTCTCATCAGAACCTTATAAATGTTGAAATTCTGCAGTAAAATTCTGATGAAAATTAATTCTTGGACGAGCTTTCTGACAGACAGCCTCAACATTTGGCTCCAGAGTCGGCTTGTCATCAACAATAGTGCCACGCTGTTTGTGCTGTCGTTTGAGACTCCACTGACTGTCCATCAATCATCACTGGCAGTGAGTGTCTCTCTATCCTTATCTTTGGACACATTAAAAATGAAAAGAGGAGATTAAAAATAAAAAAGACAATAATGAAGGCCGTCATCAGTGAGGAGTAATATAATGTGGATAGAAACTTTGTTGGCCTGGTAATGATGAAGTCTTTGTGAAATCATAGTCTGTATTTTAAACTCTTAATGGCCAACTCTAAATAATGTGATTTCTTTCAGGGTGTGAAAACAAGGTTAAAGTATTCAGCAGTTTCATGCGCTGTCTGATGGTTTTACTTCCAGAAGCCTGAGCCATATGCTTCCATTTATTTCTGTCCCTTCTTTTGTTTGTAGGTGAAGTTTCCTTTCCTGCCAGCAGCTTCAGCGTCCACCTTGAGGATTTTTGTGTAATTTTACCAACACTGAGGGAGCGAAATAACCGCGCACATACAACACACCAAACTGTGAGGATTTTTGAGCTTCTTTCAAATCTCGCCACAACAAAGTGTGAAAACCGAGGGTGTCAATCAGAGAGGTGTTATTTTTGAGTGATTCATCCTCTTCAGATATTTCTACACTCTTATTCATGTCTGAGCAGCAGGAGCAAACAGTTGGTAGTGAGGGATCAAGGTTTGTAGCACCTTTCTTCAGCGTGATAATGGCTATGTTTTTTTTCTTCTTAACAAATTTAAGTTTTCTGCTCCGTGCCTGCTGGCATCGCTCGACAGATCCAGTTTATAATCAAACTGAAGAAGCTTCTTTTAGTTTAAACACATGTAAGAAATCGTGCTTGGCTCTCATCCTGACTGTCACACATGTTGAATGAGGACACTTTGTTCCAGCGCCACAGAGTCCTGAGGTGTGTGTGAAGCAGGTTTTTGGTTATTTGGGTAACTACAGGGGCAAATCTGGGTTTAATTCTTCAAAAGCAGTCCCCTTTAATGAGGACAGATCACAATAGGTAATGAGTGCTGGGCACCTATTCCACTTTGAAGCAGGTTACGTTCAAGATATCACTTCAAACAGATCCTATGATCAAAAAGACCTTTGAGCTGGTCCAAAGGGGAAAGCGAATAAAGGGTAGAGGTGAGATCATGGCTTCCCCTGATATGAGCAAAATCATAGACTACGGTTGGTGTTGTATCTTATCAAAGGTTTAGTTAGTTCAAATTGTTCTTCTTGAGTGTAACAGGGTGAAGGAATTTTCAAGAAGTCTGTTTGTGCTTTAATCAGGCTTCACTTTGTCCCTCTGAGACCCAATAGTAGCTTTGTATAATCAATTGACCCGGGACTTTAACATGATAATTGCTATTAATTAATTACAGTAACTGACTTTGTAGAGTGGTGTGATGACTCTTCTCTGAAGTTGAATGTGTCAAAGACTAAAGATATGATTGTTGACCTCAGGAAGTCCGCCTCTTTACCTCCACCTACAGTTATCAAAGGTGCTGTTGTTGAAATGGTGGAAAATTACAAATACCTGGGCGCGGTTCCAGATAATAAACTGTGTTTTGAACCTCATGCTGATTTTACTTCCAGAAAGGTTCAGCAAAGATTATTCTTTCTGAGGAACATGAAAACCTTCCAGGTGTCTTCTGAGATGATGACTCTCTTCTACAGAAGTTTTATTGAATTTATTCTTACCTTTTGTATTGTTGCTTGGTTTGGAAACCTGAACTTGTCCAGTATGAACCGTCTCAGAATTTTGGTCAAAACAGCTGGAAAAATCTCCAGAACTCAGCAAGCCGGGCTGATTTTTACCTATAATAGACAAGTCTTGAGGAAGGCTCATGTCATTTTAGATTGCTGTAATCATCCGCTTAAAATCGAGTTTGAGCTTTTGTCTTCTAGCCATCGTTTTAGGGCTCCCTAGGAGGAGGACTAAAAGATTTCAGGGCTCTTTTATCCCCAGTGCAATACATTTACTTAATGGCAATAAGCTTTTTGGTTACTCATGTTTCGCTTGCACTATTATCACTGTTGCCCTATATGCACTTTCACACTTGGCCATTTTCTGCATTTACTTGTATGTTACTTTCCATTTTTTGGCTTGAGCTCTGGTCTAAACATGGTCATCGCTTTTATATATGTATGGTGTTTCTTGTCCTACCTCTTTTTAGCCACTGTGTTGTGCATCATTTCTGTATTTTAGACTTTTAATCGGGTCTTATTGTCATTGTCTATCTTGTCCTTTGTGTGTTCCGGCTGCAACACTAATTTCCCTTGACAGGACAATAAGGTGATTCTGATTCTGATTCTGTTATATTATTGGATTAAAATGCAATATAAATCATATATGAATCACACCTACTGTTGTTTCTCATATTTCAGCACGTTTGAGTCCATAGCCACTGCTTTGAGCTGGTCCAGGGAGTTTTGGCAACTTTTGCTCTAGTGTAAACTCGTAGGAAAAGCACAAGAAGTGTCCGACAGTTTGTCCACACTGAACATGTCCACACCTGGCACCTCTGAAAATTTACAGCTGCCAGAAAGAGACATGCAGACACATTAATTACACAGAAAACACCGGTAACAAACCCTTACAGCCTGACTGGGTAGAGAAGAGAAATAGATGAAAAATAATGTTGTAAATGGTGAGAACAAATGCAACCCTCCTCTACTCTAGTTCAAAACTGGTGGATACGTGTTTGCAATTCACCGCCCCCTGCAATAATAACAGATAAGCAGAAGGACAAACAGTATAAAAGCCGTGCGTCACGTTTGTGTGGAGAGCAAAACTCAGCCTTTAGACCTTTGTGTTTGAGACCCGTCCCTCCAGTGTGTCATGAACCAGTTAGCAGATCCGTATATAATGACCTCATCATTTAAGCAAGTCTCACGGAAATTTTAATCTGTTTTCAGAACAGACAGCTTGATGGATTTCTACAATATAAATATGAAGAAGGCTTGAAAATCTGCGACTGCCTAATATGAACATCTGGCTTTGGTACTTTACATCCATGTTTAAAATATGGATGAGCAGATTTTTATCACACTGTTTTGTTACTTGTGGAAATCACAAAAGAACACTGGAGTGTTACAGAGCACAAGCCGCCCCAGAAAAACGTGGTGCCCCCTCAGCCGTGCACTCAGACAAACATAGTGCCTCTTTCAACTATGTTTCCACAATACATTTTTTATGTCTCTCTAACACTTCGATAATTAACACCACAGCTGCAGCTGAAACAAGATGTCTAAAAGTGTCATAAACACCACAAAAATACATCCAGGCAGCAAACATTTCACTGAGTGAACAGGCGGTGTTACTGTTCCATGTTTTATGCGATAATGAAGTGAAATAATGAGAAGTGGTGCTATTACAGATGCTTTCATTTGTAGCGCCTCATTTGGTTTGTTGTTTTTTGTTTGGCTGCTTTTTCTTTAAGTATGCTGGGTTTTGCCTAAAGAATAGACTGAATTTTATGCTAATTTCTAATATTATGATTTATTGTAACTATCTCAAACATGAGGATCTGCTGCTGACAGGAGAGTTCTTTGTGGGTTTGATTTGTCACAAGCTGCTGTGCTGCTCTCATGTAAACGTGATAGTTAGCTAAAACATAATCATATTCAAATTATTCATCAATAATATAGATAAAGACCACTTTATGCTTACAATACTCTTCCTCCCAATGAGGTCATATCACTGAAATAAACTCTGGGTTTGTCTGAAATACACTTTACATTAACAGCCTCAGAGTTAAAGCTTTGGATTCAGCATTTTGGACTTTAACAAGCTCATTTTTATCTTCATGTATTGAAACATGACCGTATGTGTTGTTCATTGTGCAAAGATAGTTGACAACTTCTTTTTTTCATCCCTTTGGGACAGTTTATAAAATAAATACCTTTAGAAGAAATCCTCTCTGTTCCTCAGGTTTATGCCACAGCACTCAGGTGAATAACGACATCATGGCCAGTGTTTTTAATTCATCACTCCATAAAGAGTTTAAAGACGCTATTTAAACATGAGCATGTTGATTCTATTACCTACTGACTTGGCATGCTTGTCCAAGCATCTTTTACTCTTTCTGTGTTGTTGCATTGACTGTAAAAATATTCATAAGACTTAAGTTGTGGACAGGACTGTATGCTTTTTTATCAGAGATAAAAAGAAATATTTTTCAGAAATATGTGTGTGCTGACTTAGCTGCTCTGTAGAGAGGTCTGGCTTGAGTCATTACAGATTTGTGAATAAGGATAGGTATTATGTGATGCCAATACCATTATCCAGTTCACTTTTCAATCTTACTCTGAATCGATTGCTTTATCTGTTCCTCCTGTGAATTCTTTGTGCACAAGAGGTAGATTTACAGATTTTGTCAACAATTTATTGACCTTTAAGTGAATAAAACTCTGGGGCCCACCTGGCCTCTCTCACCCACTCCTCCTCATCCACTGTGCTCTGCCTATGAAAGACGCCTGGTGCTCCCAGCCCAGCGTGACTCTAAATCTCAGGCCGAATCTCTCCTTTGCTGCTTCCAGATAGTGGAATGAATTGCCCAGCTCCATACAATCCCCAGAGTCTCTTTCTACTACTAAAATACGTCTGAAGACTCATCTGTTCAGGGAACATTTAAGCACTTAACCTGACTCGTCTCAGATACAGCTGCTAGTGAACACTGAGCACTCAATACGTTGTTAAAATAGATGTATGGTGGTTAGTGTCCGGCTACATGTATTCAAAAAATAAAGGAAAAGAAAAAAAAGGAGAAGTGTATTAGTAACAGCACTTTTTTGTGCACTAGACAGCAATATCTGTGGCCATTCAACTTGTAGCGCTTCATAGCACTTATGAAGGTTTCATCCTCCGGTCTCCGGTAATTCTTGTTTGTGTTTTACGTTGCTTTGGACAAAAGCATCTGCTAAATTAAATTGTAGAACTGTAAATATGAAAGTCACTGAATATTAGATCTCTGAGCATATATGAACAAACTCAACAGTTCTTGTTTAAAAAGAAAAGCGTATGTGCTTAAGGATCCTTGATCTTTCAAGGACTGCTAGTATCTCCAGCTGTGGAAAGAATTGACAAGGGAATCTCTGAGCATAAAGTCTATGGATTGAACCATTCCTTATGTATTCTTAACAGGAACGGTTCTCGATACCCATCCCCATTTGTGATCAAGTGAAATTCATTCCTTTGGCTCACACTAAACAGATGTGGATCAAATAATGTTGAAAAGCAACTATTAATGACAATCAAAAGATTCCAGCTTGTAGGGGAAACTAAATGATATTTCCTTCTCTTTGGTAGAATCCATGGATACACAGGAATCCTCTTTAACCTAAGAGAGCAGCTGAACTATGGCAGGTTGAAGGGCAGTAGTCACTTATGGTGTTTAAGTGAGTTCATTTTGAGGATCTCTTTCTGTGTGGGCTGCAAACAAGCACAGTTTACATCCTCTGTTGTGAAATGAAGTGGATGTCAAACTAGTTATGGTCTTTGTCCACAATGACACTACAAAACACAGGATCCTTTTCGGGCCTTCCTCTGTGCTTTTGTAGTTTTTAAAGTGCTCACTTGATATTCATTTCAAGTCAATTGGTAGCATGTGCAGTTCTTTGTGCTGGTGAACACAGAACACACGACTCATTTCCATGTTAAAAAAGAAGAAGAAACTGAATTTGAAGCCAGTTACTTGTGACGAATGTGTCTCTGACTTGAAGTCTGTTCTCAGATCTGATAGTGGACGAATACATCTGTCTGACTGTGAGTCCATCCTTCTTTTCATGATGTAACTCAATCATGTCCAAACATTTGAAGTCAGTTGTGTCATTCAATCAAAAGATAAAGATCTCTTCTGCTGTTTCACTGCGGCTCGGTGCTCGAGTGTCTCTGTGAAGAGCTGAAAGCAAAGAATAATACCATAAACGCACACTCCTGTCTTATTATGAGTCATAGCGTCCAAATAATAACTCGTCTATTTTCCATGTTTCACCTTTAATCAAATGGCATGCAAAAGATGTTTACATTACATGAATAAAACTGGAATTTTAGGTCATTGCTGAAGCTCTGAGCTCAAACATTTTATTTTGTTGTTTTTGTGTTTGTTTGGTTAAGAAGCTTTCTGTTTTAACCTTCAACTTTAATCTGCTCTGTTAAATCAAAATCACAACTATTTTAATACAAATACTTTAACTAACACTGATGTTGTTTTGTATTAATGCCATACATACATAAAGAGAAGGATTATATGAAGGCAGGGAGCACAAACACTAAGCAAAACATTAATGCATCTCATCATCTGTCTCTGTAAATCCTGTTTTTGTTCTCTTGTATTTTATGCTATAAAAGCTGCTTGTTGTTTTGGATATTACAATTTTTTTCTTTCGCTAATTTTAAAATAAGTCAAGAAACACAAGGCATGATTGATAATTAATGAAAACAATCCAGTCTGAAGTTAACATAAATTATGATTAACAGTGAAACTAAGACTGACATAAGACAGATAAACAGGGGCCATTTGAGGGATTTATTAAAAGAAAAAATGAATTATTTTGCAGACATTTCTTTTTGCTTTAGAGCTGAACCTGCACAAATCTTTCTCAAGTTGGTGGCTGTGGCTGTAAACACTGCGTCATGTGGAAAATTAGTTTTTAACTTGAAGTTATTTGTTGTTTTTTCTGGCTTCACCATAATGCAGGATAAGTTGGGAGTCATTCCCAGAGGCATATTCTCATCTGATGCCAGCCGTCAGACTCTGGAATTGAAAAGCGAAGCTTC
>RPOG01001795.1:0-40928 GCA_008086565.1 Thalassoma bifasciatum
CAACTTTGAATGTCTCAGAATTGGTTTACGGTGTTATCAAGGGAAGCAATCAGGAGAAAGCGGTCGATATTTTTTCACAACCGTGCAACCAGCATTAATCTGCTCTAAACAACAAGACTGCAGGCTCTTTGAATGTGGTTATTAAAGCGATGGAGGCGCAGGGTGATAGGTATCCCTAATGTCCTTCGTGAAGAAAACACCGAGAAACAACATATCGATAAAAAAAAACAGTCACAGCTTCATCAGGAATCAACATTTTCATTCTTTGCCTCCAAATTCTTCAATAATTGCATCAATTTATCGAATAAAAATGCAAAAGTGAGACAAAATAGCATCATTAGCAGCAGATATAAAACAATAACTGATCATTAGTATGCAAAATATTTTCTTTTAGACTACAATATGTCATAAAAAGGACTTATTAGTCCTAAAACTGTGTTATGTTGCTTGAACAATAAGATTAATAACCCGACCAAAGAGGGACAATAAGTTCTTTAATGGTGTTTACTTTGGATACAATTTGAAAAATAATCAAATTGCGATTATTTTTCCCCTTATTACAGTTTTGATTTCTTGTGCAGTTAATTTTTGGTTCCCCATTTATATGTTGCAGAAACTCAGTTTGCATAAACAGGTCCAACTCAAAAAACTTGTGAAAAGTTCAAAGTGAAACCCAGATATTCTGTCGCTATTTATATTGAAATAATGAAAACAGAAAATTCAGTGTCTATACCGAAGCCCTATATTTTTTTACTTCTTATGACAGATTTTTACCCATTTTACTCACTTTTCACTCCTTTTGTTGCCAATTTTGAATCATTTTCTGCTACTTCATGACCATTTTCCAACTTTCCTCCCAATTTTTGCTTACTTTTATGACTACTTCTTGCCGTTTTTGCCACTTTTTACCACTTAGATTGTTTCTCTTGCAAACATAGTTTCAACAAGTTGTCTCTTTGGTTGAGCACGCTGCAAAAAAATGAAATCTAAGAAAGCGTTAATGTCATTTCTTAAGAAGAAAGTGTCCTTTTAGACTAAATATGAGCCACATTTACCACGCCAGTCCAGAAAAATGTCCTGTTTCAAGATATTTGAAGACAATAATTGTGTCTGAATTGCTTGAAACAAGAAGAAAAAATCTGAAAATGGGGTTAGGAAAAAGTTTCTCTCATTACATCATTATTATAGTTTCAAGAAACTTGAAGAACAAATTTTTCTTACCGCACTGGCAGACCTCATTTTTGTTTCTAAATATTTTGAAGTAAGAGATGTTTCAAGACTGGTGTGGTAAATGTGTCCCATATTAAGTCTAAAAAGACTTTTTCCTCTCAAAATAAGACATAAACACTTGCTTAGATTTCAGTTTTTGCAGTGCAGGGTTGAGTAATACTAATATAGAGCATAAAACATCAACTGCAGAAAAATGTATCTGGTATTCTGACACATTTGAGCTTAAAGAAATATTTCACCGTCTGCTATTAGAATATTGATTTTATCTGATTTGCAATGAATTTTCCAGTCTTTGTGTGATGCTTGTGAATTCTTTTTTTCAAATTAAGTTGTTTTTGTCCCATTAATACCTGACTTTGTGATACATAAACACATCAGCCTCTTGAAAGCTGCTCATGTTGGTGAAACCTGTTTTCTGAATTCAGTTTGAGCTACAAAGTTGAAACGTCTGACTCAGCTGAAGAGTTAACGCCCCTGACGTCAAATATCGTGCCCTTTTCTTCACTGACCTTTCCTCCTGTTGCTTGATTTCACGTTGGAGATGCAGCAGGCGACGCTGAGACGTCTGCGACCACTCCTCCCCTCAGCGGGAAATGAGAATCTGCAGCTTCTTGCATACCAGGTGATTCAAAGAGTAAAAACACGAGTAAAGAGAAAAGAGGAGATTCAGGCACAAATGTTTCATTGTCATCATGTAAAATGAAGCAGGAACAAGTTCAGAGGATGAATCAAACACGCACAGAGACAAAAAAAAAGCAAAAAAAACTGCTGTAATTGTGGAGATAAACTGGATTGTAGATTTCAGAAAACAAATATTTACGTTATAAGACTGAAGGCACTTATTTTCCCTTTGATTATCACTTGTATTAATATGCAAGTCTGTTGGAAAAAGACTTTCCAACCTCACAAAAGTCATGAATAAATGGAAGCCCATTTCCTCTAATAAAAAAAATATAAAAATAAAACCTGAGCTAAGTTGAGAATTTTACATATATTGAGCTAAAATTTTGAGATAAAAGGTCAAAATCACAAAACAAAAGTCAAAATTTGGGGATAAAGAGTCAAAATAAGACACAAAAGTTGATATTTTGACATAACTAAGTAACAATTTTGAATTAAAAAGTCAAACTTTTGTGATTAACAGTCAAAATTATGAGTTTAAGAGTCAAAATAAAACCCATCTTTTTAAAAGTGTTTTTAATGTCTCACTGCTTTTAAATGTATTCCATGGTTTTGCTTTGTCTTGTTTTCATTTTATAGGTTATTATTTTTGTTATCATCACTGTGTTGTTTTAACTGATGTTTTTAATTCTGTAAAGCGTCTTTGAGTATCTAGAAAAGCGCTCTATAAATAAAATGTATTACTATTATTATTATTATCATTATTATTATTATTAAAATTTGGGGGGAAAAGTCAAAATTTTGATGAAAAATCAAAATTGTGAGACAAAAGGTTAAAACTTGTGATAAAAAAAGTCAAAATAATGGTATTAAAAAGTCAAAAACTTGAGATAAAAAGTCAAATTTTGAGCTAAAGATTAAAAATTATTACACAGAAGAACAATTTTTGATTCAAAAGCTAAAAATTTCTAGTCCATAAATAGGATTTTTTTTTTTTTTTAAATATCTTAATTTAAAGGAGAAAACATCAAAATTTTGCAATCAGTCAAATTTGAGGATACAAAGTCAATAATGTAAGATGTAAAGTAGAAATTTTGAGATGAAGACTAAAAAATTTGACACAGTTAAGTCATAATTTTGGGGGAAAAAAAGTTTAGTTCTTTAGATAAAAAGTCACACACAAGAAATAAGGTCAAATTTATAGGTTAGAACTCAGAATTTATGATTAAGTCAGAATTTGAGATCAAAATAATCAATATTTTGAGATTCAAAGTCAAAATTATGAAGTAAAAATACAGATATTTTCCCTATTATCTCATAAATTTCGACCTAATATTTTTATTTTCTATAACTAGAGGAAATGGGTTTCTATAGAAGGTAAACAAATTGGAGTGAAAACATTATGTGTTTTTATGCTTTAACACTAACACAAAAATTACTCTTTTGATATCACCTAATTAAAAAACACTATCAAAACATTTTCCTGATCATACACACCTGCTTTGACGAATGGGAGATTTCAGACTCCTGACTCCAAATAAACCGCAGTTTTTCTTCTTTGAATCCTTTTTTTAACAGTTGAGTATTTTGGCTTCTGGTGCAGAAAATTCCTGTTTTCCCTGCTGAGCCGAAAAGTTAAACTTTTAGAGGAGAAATACTCGAAGACGACAGAAGTTTTTACTGCTTCAAAGGCAGCGGCTTTCCCCAAATCTCGCGATACTTAGTCGCGGTTGCCAGGGAAACCGAGCGGAGCCCGAGAAGTTGCGGTTGTTTTCAGCTTTCGGTCAAAGTGACATGAACACGGGAGATACAGCGTGATTTTTCTGATCTGCAGGTAAATACAGACACTTTTATCTTCTATAATTGTAAGGACAGATTCTCAGAGTCTCTTCGGGGTTTTTAACATCGCTTTTCATTCAGAAAACAGCCTGAATATGTGATAACGAGTTAATAATAGCTGATGTGCTAAAGCTATTGGGGCTAACTCTTGTTTTTCTGCAGCGACTAAAACTAATTTACTGACTCTGCATCAGATTAATAAGGTGGTTTCACAAGTTATAGTAATACTGGATGTTTCAAGTGTCAGCTTTTCTGATATTAGAGTTAAAAATAGCGACTTTTAAAGGGGGTCAATACGCTGCTGTTTGCCTGTGGGTTCAGTTATTGACGTTTGGCGCTTAAATTCAATAACATCCCTCAGAGTTTTATACAAACAGCTGATAACAAGCGACTGTTTGTCTCTGTCAGACACAGTATGTGTAATAACTTTCTCATTTCTGTCTGTGTGCAGTTCCCTCTCTGTCTCATTCATTGGGTCAATGACAAAAAGAGGGTCTAAAAACATATTTCTGAGAGAAGAATTATGTTTTCTAACAGATTTCAGTAGTTGACCAACATTTCAAAGTTTTTAGGTTCATTATTTTTTAGTATTTTTAATTTGAGCACCCAAAAATGTCAGGTGGAGCAACCAAATATATGAAAATATATTTATATGTTCCTGTTATTTTTTCTGTGTGAAATTATTGGCAAGTATCTCTCAAGTGTCTGTAGTGACTCANCCACCTGACATGGAAATTGTTCCAGTCACCAATGAAGTGAAAAAACCTTTTTTATCAGTATTTCAGAGAAATCTACAAACTTTTCCACTTGGTCACAAATGTCATTTGGGCTCCTCTGGCTGATGCAGTTTCCTGTTTCCTGTTTTATTCTCTTCACTTTAAAATAAAAGTCTAATGTTACGGTTGCACCACCCTGACATTTGACAAGGTGAAAATTACGGGACAAAAGTTTTTTAAATTTCTCAACAGCTTTAAAATTCTTTTTATTTGCAAAGAATGTTTTATTTAAAAAGGTTCAAGCATAAAATAATGCCACTGAATTTTTAATTTCCATTTACAATAACTGACATTCAATTTTTAGAGTTTAATTACTGTGGATACTTGTCAGGTGCCAACGTGGTGGACTGTAAAACCCCCAAACTCCTTGGTTTTGTGTAAAAAACATGTTATATTTTAATAGTTTAAAGATGTGTTCAAATAACACAGGTTTCATAGAATAAAGAAATACATGTGATGAAATACTCAATTCATGATGGAAGGAAATATTGCACTCAGACACAAAAAAAGGGACGTCACCTCATTGACCCCATTGCATTTGTGCAGGAGTCTGAAGAGTCACAACTTCAAGTTAAGAAGTCAAACTTTTTGTGATTTACAGTCAAAATCAGGAGTTTAAGACTCAAACTTTTGGGGGAAAAAGTCCGAATTTTAAGATGTCAAAAGTCAAAATCACAAGGAAGAAAACATTAAAGCTTGTGTTGAAAAAAAAGTCAAAATAATGGTATGAAAAGTCAAAAACTTGAGATGAAAAGTCAAAATTTTGAGATAAAGATTAAAAATTGTGACATTTTAGAAGAACAATTTTGAGTACAAAGGCAAAATTTCCAGTTCATAAGTCGAAATTTTATTTTTCATAAATCCAATTTCAAAGGAGAATAAGTCAAAATTTTGCAATCAGTCAAATTTGAGGATACAAAGGCAAAAACTTTAGATGTAAAGTAGAAATTTCGAGAAAAAGACTAAAAACTTTGACAGAGCTAAGTCATAATTTTGGGGGGTAAGTTTAAGCTTTTAGATAAAAAGTCAGACACAAGAAATAAGATAAAATTTATAGGTTAAAACTCAGACTTTATAATTAATTCAGAATTTGAGATCAAATATTAAATATGTTGAGATTCAAAGTCAAAATTATGAAGTAAACAGTCCAAATCTCGAGATAAAAATACAGATATTTTCCCTATTATCTCATAAATTTCGACCTAATATTTTTATTTTGTATAACTAGAGGAAATGGGTTTCTATAAAAGGTAAACAAATTGGAGTGAAAACAATATGTGTCAAATTTGGGGATACAAAGCCAAAAACTTAAGATGAAAAGTAGAAATTTCAAGAAAAAGACTGAAAACTTTCACAGAGCTAAGTCATATTTTTGGGGGGTAAGTTTAAGCTTTTAGATAAAAAGTCAGAGTCACAAGAAAAAAGGTGCAATTTTGAGTTTATGACTCAGAAATGTAAAATTTAGCAAAAAATTGAGATAAAATTAATCAATATTTCGAGATTCAAAGTCGAAATCTGGAGATAAAAAGACGAATATTTGTCATATTATCTCATAAATTTGACCCAAGTGTTTTTCTTTCACCCCCACACAGACATTTCCATCAGAGAAGATTAAACTCATCAAAATGCCTTCACCACAACTCCTCCAGCCTGTGCTGAAGATGAAAGTGGACGAGCTCTTCCTCAACTGGCTGAGTGATCCTGCAACACAGTCTCTACTCAAGGATTATCTTGACCTAATCAAAAGTGGACATGATGTTGATCTGATGAGCGGGGACCGCCAGAGCAAACGCATGATGACCTTCAACGAGAACAACAACGTGGCGTCCCAGAGAAACCTGGCGGAGAAGAAGCCTGCGCCTCTCGGTACCCCCTCCAGCCCTCCATCCGCCTGCACCCTGCCCTCCGGCTGTGGCAGCAACACCAGAGTGATCGGACCCAACGGAAGAGTGCTACGGAGATCTGTCAGCGCCAAAAAGGTAACAACCAGCATCTGAGCTTAACAACTTTAACCCTTTATATCCCACTCAACTCAGTCCTAAACCAAACAATTTTTCAGAGCTTCACACTGAAGAACCACAAGAACAAAACTCATCAGTAACTCCTCATTTAAAAGATTAAAGTCTCTAGTTTCAGAAAATGTCATGTTTTTATATGTGGTTAAAGTCCACATTAGGATAAATGCAGCTGAAAGACTGTTTGTTTTTNTGATGAGAACGGACACGACAGACAGACAAACAACGGACTTTACAGGAGAAATTTCACCACTTGGAATAATTTGATGAAACAACACTTTTGATATGTTTGAACTCTGGATTCCTCTGGTGGAAAGGAGAGTGAATATTCAGGGTACGGGCGTCAGGATGTGACGTAATGACCCCAAACAGGTAGGATGTCCACGTTGTTGTGAGTGATTCATTCACTAATTACGTTTTGTTGCTGAAGAAAACTGTGAAACAAACTTAGAGACTGAAATGAGAAGAATCTAAACTGATTTTTGATGAAGATGTTACTGTTTATACTTTGATGGAGTCATAACTGGTTGCTGACGTCCTGGTGGGGTTTAAAGGGTTAAAAGCTTTATTTACAGATTTCACGAAGCGGAAAGCTTATCCTTCTTATCTGCAGCGTTAAGCAACAGTTAAGCAACAGTTAAACAAGAGGCTACAGGATTAAGAGGATCTTAAAATACCAAACGAAAGGGCATCCAAGGCTGCTGTTTCATAAAATATTCAGAACAAGGTGTGTCTGCGGCGTCAACCTTCTTCAAATCAGCACGACTGGAAAGTGTGTCACAAAATCAGAGCGTCAGAAGAATCAAGAGATCCAGGTAGTTCATTCCTCAGATTCAGCAGGTTGTTTGTTTCTTCACGTTGACTGCACGCACAGATGACAAGATGTACCTGAAACACCTGAAAGGTTGAATTCATTCCAGCTCAGGAATGACATTAATAACTACCTGAGCAACACACGAGTGCTTCTGTGCTTCATTCAAGGAGACGAGCATATGAGACTCTCACAGAACCAAGAAAACATTTCATACTTTGTAGATTTTTCACATTATCAACGTACAATCTCAATTTCAATGAAGCTGGGACATGATTGTTTTACCTATATTCAATTGAAAACACTACAAAAACAAGAAATTTATTATTCAAACTGATAAACTTTGTTTTTTGTGCAAATATTCACTCGTTTTGAATTTGAAGGCTGCAACATATTCCTAAAAAGCTTGGACAGGTTCATGTTTCCTCCGTGTTTCATCACTTTTTCTTTAACCCTGTGGTGCATAGTGGTCACTACAGTGACACCTATTTAAAAGTTATTGACTCCTAAATTCAATGGTTCATGTGGTTGAAATTCATATTAGTCTGTGTCAGAATATTTTTATTCTTCTTAGGACCTGAAAAATGTTTTCAGTTTTTTCCAAACACATATATTTTTTTTTTTTAAAAGTTATAGACAAACATTTGAGGGTAAAACAGTGTAATAACTATAAATTATTCAGTGTCAAAATGGATGAAAGAGACTTAAAATGTTTTGCAAAGCATTAAAAAAAGATTATTCATGAAATTACCAAAAGAAAAAAAAGTCATTTTTACATTAAGTTCACTCTGTTTTATGTTGAATACTCAGTTACAAATATTTGAAAAAAAATGGAAAACTTCATGCTTTAAGACAATTAAAAACACTCAGGGTAAAAATCCTGACACTGACTTTCATAATTCATGCACCAGAGGGTTAATAACACTCAATAAGTGTTTTTGAACTGAGGACACTAATTGTTGAAGCTTTGGAGCTGGAATTCTTTCACATTTTTGTTGATGAACAACTTCAGTTGCTCACATTTTCAAAGGGAGACAGGTCTGGACTGCAGGCAGGTCAGTCTTGTAGTTGCACTCTTTTACTATGGAGCCACACTGTTGTAACAGGAGCAGAATGTGTCTTGCGGAAATAATCAGGTACGTGAGTGAACATTTGCATTAAAAAAACAATAAAGTTTATCAGTTTGAACAATAAATATCTCGTCTTTGTAGTGTATTCAATTGAATTTAGGTTAAACAGGATTTTCAAATAGTTGTAATTGGGGTTGTATCTTTCAGTTGAGTTGTTTAGAAAAGTTCATCAACAGTTGTAAAGTTGTTTCCGACCACAAGAGGCTGCTGAGTGTCCTCCAGGATCAAAGGGGTCTCAGGACTGTCCACTCTGCACCGTGACAGCGACAGTGGAGCCTCCGTGTCTGAAGGCATCCCAGTGATTGTTGGTCAAATACTTTCCAAATGTTCACGCCTCACTGTTGAGTAAGTGTGGTATGAGATGTGGGCGGGTCCAAACTGAGCCAATCAGTGGTTTCTGCTTCCAGCTTATGGGATCTCCAGAAAGCAGAGGGGTTTATACTTTGGGCTTCTGTGATTCTAAAATAAAAGCTGCATCTTTAATATCCAAAGGGCCTGAAAATGATCTTTTCAAGGACTCCCACTGTGTCAGGGAGGGTTGTAAACATAGTAGGTGTGATGACAGTGAGACAGGCAGACAGCTGAGGCAAGTCCTCTTGGAGGCTCCGCCCTCTACATGTTGTTGACATGCTAAAGACGGGAATGAGGAGGCGTTCGAGTGGTCACCGGTGTGAAATCTAATCTCTGCTTGACCAAAACAACCAGACAAGGAGTGAGGAATGACTTCACGCTCAGGACAAGGGGATTGTTGTGACATGCAGATGATCAAAACAACTCAATTATAAAAACAATCCAACCGCCTGTATTTTTACAGCACATTTTATAAACTAAACTTTCCTAAAGTGCTGCATAAAACATCAGTTAGAGACAAAACAAACACAAGAACCAATGACACCAAGAAAGTACATTAAAAAAAGAAATCGCAGCTAAAAGCAACCATATAAATACTTAAAACACCAAAGAAAAAAAGGGGAAAATGGTCCATGAGTGGCAAAAATGAATGAAAAGCAACTAAAATGGCCAAAAAGTAACAAACATTGGCAAGGATATTTTGGAGGAGACTTTAAAGAATTCAGAAAGTAGAAAAAGTGGTGTAAAAAAGTGATGAAAAACAGTGAAAAGTGGTGAAAATAGCCCAAATCACCAAAAATGGCAAGAAAGTTGGGATTAAACTTGGAAAATAGTCAGCTTGTTTCAAAAAAAGTGATCCAAAAGTGGCAAAAATGGGCAAATAAAACAAAAATTGGCAAGCAAATTGGGAGTAAACCTGGAAAATAGTGAGAATGAATCAAAAAATGGTCCAAAAGTGTCAAAAAAATAAGGTAAAAGTGGTTAAAATGTGTAAAAATCAGTCCCAGTTGTAGTGGTCGTGGGTTGTTGTTGTTGTGCTGTAATTAATGTAACTGTTCATGTTTAAAAACAGAGAAGATTGAAACCAAGAAATAATCGCACAAAGAATTGAAATTGCGAAATAGGTAATAATAATTGCTTAATTTTAACATGCTTTTTTTTCCTGAGTGAACTTTCCTGCATCAAAATTTAACATTCATAAACAAAGTTTGACGTCACGCTCATTGAAAATGTATCTAATTTAGGCAGAGGTGTTAAAAAGTCTCTCAGAAGTCTTTGTGGTGACCTGTTGAGACACTTTTTTAATCTCAAAAACATCCTTAAAAACTCGTCAGAGAAGAAAGGCGTCGCAGCAGAGTCTCGCTCTTCTTTCACAGGTTCCAGATTTAAGCGATCCTCAGAAGAATGATGAGGCTTTAATCTTAATCTTCAGTTTTCTCTCCTTCTTTCTTGTCTGCGTCACATGAGGCCTAATGAGTCAGACGCTTGACAGACGGATTGAACTTCTTGATTTCACGTCGGCGTGTCGTTCCTCCGTGTGAACCCTGGCCCCCGGTGACTCTCTCTTTTCTCTCGGAGCATAAAAGCGAGAGCTGGACAGTTTGTGTTTTCTGCTGTGATGTGTCGTGGCATGTGGCAACACCGTGTCACTCAATATTAAAAGGATTGTGAGGTTGTATAAAGTAATAGTTCTATTTTAAGACAACAGAATGAATTCCTGCATACAGACGCATTCTTCAAAGGATTAGTCAAAAATTCGATTTATGTCAGGCTGCTGCAGCCGGGAGCAGCTGCTGGGACTTTGACATCAGACTCTGATATAGATAGCCTCCGTTCCCTTGTGTTGGCGTTAAATACCCAGAACTCCTGCCAGAGAGATGAGGCGTGGCCGAGGACATTCATCCTGCGTCGTAGCTACTCATCGTCAGAATATGGAGTAGATATTTACTCTAGAGCTGAGGGATTAATTAGATTAAATAACAATATGTTCCGCTGCAGAATTCTAATCCTGGACAGTGCAATATTTCTTGTCAAACATTTTTTGCAGTAGATGTTTTCTGTTCTACACCAGAGTTACTCAACCAAAGAGACAAACTGTCAAAAACTACCTTTACAAAAGAAACTATACAAGTGGGAAAAAGAGGAAAAAACAGCAAAGAGGAGAAATAAAACTTAGTTCGAGGTAGTAGCAATTGCAAAAAAATAACAGAAAATGTCATTTAAATTGGGATAAAACCTGTAAATACTCAAAAAGAAGCAAAGAATGGTCCGAAGTGGCAAAAAAAAGAATGAAAGGTGACTAAAATGGACCAAAAGCAACAAAAATTAGCAAGAAAGCTTCAAAATAAAAATCAGAAAGTAGAAAAAATTGTGAAGAAAACACTGAAAAGTGGTAAACAATAGCCAAAGTCAACAAAAAAGGCAAAAAAATTGAGATCAAACTTAGATTAAATAACAATATGTTCCGCTGCAGAATTATAATCCTGGACAGTGCAATATTTCTTGTCAAACATTTTTTGCAGTAGATGTTTTCTGTTCTACACCAGAGTTACTCAACCAAAGAGACAAACTGTTAAAAAATACCTTTACAAAAGAAACTATCTAAGTGGTGAAAGGAGGCAAAAACAGCAAAGAGCAGCAATAAAACTTAGTTTGAGGTGGTAAAAATGATCAAAAAGTAAGGAAAATTGGTGAAAAGGGGCAAAAATTGGGGAAAAACTTGGGAAATAGTCAGAATAGTAGCAAAGAAAAGGAATGAAAAGTGACTTGGGAATGAGAAAAAAGCAGAAACAAAGACTTGGGATTGAAAACTACCTTTGAAAGAGAAACTATTCAAGTTGAAAAAAAACAGCAAGAATTATCCATAAAATTAGTCAAATTGGTCAAAAAATTGGGAAAAAATCTTTTGAAAATGTTCAGCGGCCTCATCTCTGTTGAAAATATTCTTTTTTATTGATCTTATATAATTTTCTTATTTTCTGAGAAACTGATTTTAGTGTTTTTATTTTCTGTAAGCCATAATCATCAACGTTTACTGAAATAAAGTGTAGGAATAATTCACTTTATGTATAATGAGTCCATATAATATCTGGGTTTGTAGCGTCACATTATGTAATAATCTGCAACTTTTGTTTTGCAACTTTTGCTTTTTGAAATAAGTTCTTACATATTGATTCAGTGATAACAAAATGTGGGTGTTGCATTTTTTTTTTTGTTAAGAAAGTGTAAGAATTTGGTGCATTATGACGCAATATGTAAGAATTTACGACTACAACAGGGTTATTTATATATTACATTCAAGAATTTCACTACAAGATGTGGCAGATTTATACAAAATGCTTTTACATAATGTGATGCTACTGGGTTTCACTCTCTGAAATGAGTGAACTTTTTTATATTTTAATTTTTGAGATGCACCTGTTTATGCAAACAGTTTCTTTTCTGGGTTTTTTTGTTGTTGATGTTTCTACTTCTGTCCTTCATGTTTGTGTTTTTCTATTTCAAAACGAGAATAATAGGAAAACAATATCATCCTCTTCAATAAAGCAACTGGTATCAACAACATGTAAGATGGAGATTCATTTGCACATTAGACAATAAACATCAGGCTTAGAGAATTTTTTTTTTGTGTAACTCAGTCTCACTCACAGACTCTTCATATGTTGACGGATGAAGAAAGAAAGTTCTAGTCTCTTCTCGGCATCTCGATTTAGGATCAGAGTTTATTTCTCAAGACTTTATTTTTACCGAGCTTGGTCGGGCTCAGAAAAGCTGAAGCTATTTGAGGCGGGGGGTGTGAGTGAGGGGGGGTCGTGTTAGAAGTTTCCTGACCTGTCAGAGAGAACAAGTGTTAAGCTGTTTCCTTCAAGTCCTTTTATTTTGGAGTCGTTCTAAAAGAGGAGCGTTTGGTGGAGAGCAGACTTCAGGGTTTGGCTTTGACTGAGCACTTTAAAGCTATTTAATTAACGTGTTATGTAATCTACAACTCACTACAGGGTAAAACTTTGGTGTGAGGAAACCACTTAATGTGTTTTGAGTAAATTCTTTTAACCAGTTGCCTCGAGGGCTGAACAATTTTCGAAGATTATCCAATTGTGAGTTAATGTGTGATTATTTTTAGGTTAACAAACACAAACAATAAATCAGTCTTCATTACAAAGAGCTCCATATTCAAAAAAATAAAACAAGGAAATAAATTTGAGCTATTTTGATTCAAATGGCAAATTCGACATCACTTGCAACACGTATTGAAAGAGACTGTCTTTGTCTTGTTCTCATTTTGAATGAGAAAAACGCAAACACGAGGGTGAAAAGAGAGATTTTTGTTTTTAAAAAATCCACAAAAAAAGTTTGCATGCACAGGTATATATTTAAAAATCAGAATATTATGAAAAAGAAAAATTATTTTGGTCACATTATGCATAAAGTGAATTATTTCAACCCTTTATTTCTTGAAATGTTGATGATTATGGCTTACAGAGAATGAAAACATAAAATTCAGTGTCTCAGAAAATAAGACTTTAACATAAAATCAATAAAAACAGATCTTACAAATCAAAACTGATGTTCATTTCTGTGCACCAGAACCATTTTGATACTCGTAACTAGAGCTGAACGATTTAAGAAAAAGATCTTATTGCGATTTTTGTGGCAGATACAGTGATTTTAATTGGATACACGATTTTCTTTAAATCATGCTTAAATGAAGTTTTCACAATGTTCTGAAATATTTACAAACTTGACAGAAAATTACATCAAACTATTGAAACATCTAAAGCTTTTACTCTAATGCAAGGACGAAAATGAAAACTGAAGATAAGAACTGTTTCAAGTTTTTAAATAAAAGGTCAATATTTTGATATAAAAGGTGAAAATTTTTAGAAAAAAAGACAAAATTCTGAGACAAAAAGTCAAGATTTTGAGATGAAACTTATTAAGTTTAAGATTATGTGAAAAAAGTCCAAACTTTCTCATCTAAGGTCAAAATTTTAAGACGACAAAAGTCTAAAATAAAAGGTTTAATTTTGAAATAAAGAGTTTTTGAAATAAAAAGCGGAAATTTTGATAAAGAAAGTCAAAATTCTAAATTCTAAGAACAAAAATAAAAATCGCAGCTTTGTCGATCACATGATCACGATGTTTGAAAATTGCGATTTCGATCAAAAAAAACGATAAATCGTTCAGCCCTACTCGTAACTGCTGTTTTCCCATTTTTTTACCTCTTTTCATGAATTTTTCATACTTTTTGATCATTTTTCTCATCTTAAACTTATTTTTATTGCCGCTCTTTGATATTTTTGCCTCTTTTTACCTCTTGGATTGTTTCTCTTGCAAAGGTAGTTTTCAACAGTTCGTCTCTTTGGTTGAGAAACTCTAGTGTGGAGCAGTAAACATGATTAGAATATTTCAGTGATTTAATCTAATTTGTGATTAATTGCCCAGCCCTAACTCTCTTTTGCCGCTTCAGGTGTTGTGTTTTGAGTTCAGACCTCCATGATAACCGTCACGCTCTGTTTCAGTAGCGTTACTCTCCTCCTCGCCAGCTGATCTGCTCACATCATGTTCGCTCGCCGGCCCGCCCGTAGCCCACCGTGTTGTCCGTCAGTCTGGCCTATTTTTGGCTCGTGTTCACATGTATCCCAAATCCCCGTCTCAGACATCTGATTGTGGTGGATTGAGCCGGAGCTTTCTGGATTTGGGTTCTGTACCCGGCGCTGCAGATCCACCCTGCGGTCATTAGCCGGTTTGAGTCGCCTCTTTAGGCCCGTGTTCGCGGTTCAGTCGTGTTAGTGATGCAGATACAGGAGCCAGAGGAGGTTGGTGCTGGACGCTGTGTGAGCTTGTATTGACAGGCTGTTGGAGCCTGGAGCTCTGATAGGAATCCTGCTCCACCCTGCTCTGCGCTCTCATCGACATGTCGCCTCTTGAACATCCTCCAACCTCACTGTTGACTTGATTAAAACTCATATAAGACGTAACCTCAACAACATGTGAGAGGTCGTGTGACGAGTCCTGATGAGTTTCTTCCTCCTGACCGTGTTTCATAATCTTATCTGTTATGTAATGAAGTGAACACGACTGAACACATGTTCCTGTGTAAATCAGATTTAGCAGTTTACAGATTGGACACACTATGGGGTCAGTCTGGGTCCTTCTGTTTGTCACAGTGACCCGTTGGAGTCTGGGTAATAAGACGCTTTCATGCACAATGCATCGATTCAGACACTTCAAATCAAATTGTTTCGCTGGAGGTTTAAAATTCTTTCTTGCTCTAATGTCAAACATCAGCCACATTCCAAGTCCCACTGTGAACGACATGTACAGTAAACCTGAGTGATTTAAAATGAAGCTGTGCATACTTAAAGTCCCTGTGAGGAGTTTCTGAATCATCATGAAAAAGTCTGATATCTAGATATTAATCACAAATTAGGTTAAATCGCAATATGACCTGTTGCAATATTCCTTTAACCTGAGTCTTGACACCAGGTAAACTTTTCTGCAGCGTTTTATACTCTACACCTGTGTCACTCAACCCTCCTCATTTTAATGGCAAAATTATTGAAAACAACCTTTGCAAAAGAAACAATCTTAAGTGGTGAAAAGTGGCAAAAACAGCAAGTAGCCATAACAATAATTTCACAGTAAGAAGCAGCAAGAAAAGTGAGCGATATACTTGGGAAATACTCAGAAAGTACTAAAAAAATGGTCCAGAAGTGGTGAAAAAGGAGTGAAAAGTTACCAAAGTGACCCTAAAGCAACAAAAATTGGCAATACAATTCTGAGAAAACTTGGAAAATAGTGAAAAGGTAGCAACGATAGTGGGAAAGTAACAGAAAACTGTGATAAGCAGTAAAAAAAATAGCCAAAGGCAACAAAAGAATGGCAAGAAAGTTGGGATTAAACTTAAAAACTAGTCAGAAGGGAGCAAAAATGGATCACAAATGTGGGAAAAAAGTGACCAAAATGGGTAAAAAGAAATGTCATGGGTTGTTGCGCCAAAGTTAATGTCAATGTCCATTTTCTACAATGTGTTTGTTCAAAAACACAAAGGATGGGGGACCTAGAAATGATGGCACAAAAAAAAAACCTAATTGCAATACAGGGAAGAATAATAGCAATTAGATTATTTTTGCAAAACATTCACAACTTTCACAACTTAAAATGAGGTTATTGGTGCTAAAATAGGTTATTTCTAAATGTCTATTCCTAGTGTCTCGATTGAGTCGGAGTGGACGGGACGCCAAAGTCTCTCAAGTCTAAAAACTACACACTAACAGCAGCTGTCAAACATTGTAAAACAAAATTTATAACCCGGTTTTTAACATCTAATAACTAATGAAAAGCCTCAGGAAAAAGGGGACTTGAACACAATGCAGCCAAATAACATCTTCATATCACCGCAGAGTAAGGATGTGCATAACATTTCTACGTTGTGTAATAAATCTTTCATTAGGAGACAGAGATTTTGACCTATACTGCAGCCAGCCACCAGGGGGAGCAGTTTTGTGGAGGGTTGGTTGTCATGGCGTCCACTGGTTATTCAGTCAATGGTGTCACGTTTCAAACCGGGGTCATTTCACTAAAACAGTTTTTGTGATTTCTCCAGCTGATGGAAACCAAAAGGTAAACGTGCTGTCAGACTTAAACTTGTCCATTTCGACCATAGACTGTATAATGAGTGGACGTAACGATGTTCAGCTCAAACTGAAGCCTCCAGTAGATGCCCCGCCCCCTGGTGTCTGGCTGCAGTATAGGTCATAAGCCCCGCCCCCTGGTGTCTGGCTGCAGTATAGGTCATAAGCCCCGCCCCCTGGTGTCTGGCTGCAGTATAGCTCATAAGCCCCGCCCCCTGGTGTCTGGCTGCAGTATAAGTCATAAGCCCCGCCTCCCCATGTATTCCAGATATGAGCCGGGAAAACTTAAAAAAATTATGATACCTGGTAGAAACGTTTCTCTCATCCTTACACTAAGGTGGTATGATGATGTCATCTGGCTGCATGGTGTTCAGGTGTTTTTTTTTTCTGAGAAGTTAGTTTCTCATTAGTTATTGGACGTTAAAAACCGCGATATAAGTTTCGTTTTACGATAGTTGACAGCTGCCGTTTGTGAGTAGTTTTTATCGGGGATACAAGAAACTTCAGGAAAGAGCCAAAAGGAGACTAAACCTTCTGAAGAAGAAGAAGAAAAAAATTTATTTCTCTTTTTTACTTGGCTCCACCGGAAATTCTCTACTGCGCAGACTCTGGCTGCACAATGGCGGCTAGAGAAACAGTTTTTTTTTGGCTTCAAAATCGTAGAACGGTGACAGGAGGAGCCACGTTGTCCATTCTATATACAGTCAATGGTCTAAACGCTCACATGCGTCCTGTGTTGTTGCCATGTTTACCACAATCTGACGCCTTCTTCATGGACCAACACATCATTATCCGCTCTCTGCGTTCTTGTGTTCGTGAAACACTCCTCAGGTTTAGTTTGCATCAAACAGGAAACGGTTTTCCATGTGAGCTGACGGCTTCATGTGATCTCCCAGGTTATGTTCTGGCCCTCGTGCTTTTCCTTTCCATATCTGCTTTGACTTGATGAGCTTTCAGCGTGGGACGCGTCACACTCACAGCTTATCACGCGTGTGCAGCGTCCTGTGCGGAGGATAACAGGAAGTGGGTTTGAGCAGAAACGTTGGACGCTGTGATCCTGTCAACTAAAAATACAGAGGGTGTGTTATCATCATCATCCGTGTGTGTGTGTGTGAAAAACAACATGAACGCACATCTTATTTACGCAGCGTGGTGATGTGGACATCTGGGTGTTACATCCTCTCACTCAGTCCAACATCAGCCGGCATGAAGGTGTTGGTTTGCAGTGAAGTCAAACCCCCGAGCTGTTAGATCAGCACATTGGTGGAGAATTGATGTAATTGCCATCACTCCAGAGCTGCAGACGCCGCAGATGTTTGTTTAGGAACTAAAGATAAACCCTCCTTTCTCCAGATCTTGTTTCTCGGATTGCCCAAACAGTGTTAGCTGGTGCTTTTAATAGGCGCAGACTGGTGCGGTCATCACTCTTTGAATCTGACATGCACCTCCCTTCCTCTCTGCCACCCATCAACTATAATAAGACGAGGAATGGCTGGCAGCCCGAGCCTGCGAAGTGAAGGCGAAACAAAGACCAGCAGCAGATTTAAAGTCTCCTGTGTGAATCATCTTCATAACTGTTACTGCTTGATTTTCCAGCACATGGTCGAGTTTATTGTCGGGCTGCAACTAACGATTGTTTTGTTGTCATCTACTCCATCCATGACTTATTTCAATTAGACGATTAATCATGATTATTTTGCAACTGAATATGAAAAAAAAATGATGTATGAAAACTTTAGAGCCTATAGTTCCTATTTTATACGAAAGCTTTAACAGTAAAGTCAGTTTAAATAATTTTGGTAATTAATTCGCTTAAGTTAAAGTATGTTTACAGTATTCCCAGGGAAAAGTATTTGAATATAAACATGTTTCAATATTCTTCTTTTTCTCTAAATAACATTATCAGGCACTAAATACCAGGAGCTAAGATGGAAATGCAAAGCCTCTGTCAGCGTGCAGAGATATTTTCATGCCAGTTAAAAACAATAGAAATGAAAACTTAGCTTTTTGTTTTTGTTTGGCCCATGTATTTAGCCAAAATTTTGAAATAAGAAGTTGAAATTCTGAGAAGACAAGTCAAAAGTCTGTGAGAAAAAGTCAAAATTTGAGATAAAAAGTCAAAATTTTGACTTTTTATCTTTTCAATTTAACTTTTTATCTCAAATTTCCAACCAATATATGAAAACAAATGAATCCAGTTTTCCATTTTTAGAACTTTTAACTGGTGGAAACATTTCCTATATAAATAAAAAAGCAGCTCATGCACTTAACTGAAGTTACAGATGAGAACTTACTACCTGGTGTTTAATTTCACTGTATGACAACAGCAATAAAAACAACAACATGACTAGTTCACTATTAAAATTCCATGTTGATGACTTTTATAGTTGTTATCATTGCAGCTCTTTTTATTAGTGCTGTTTTTGTGACTTAATAAGAGGTTTATCAGGCTGAGCTGTTGTTCTTTTCAGTTTGTTTACTTTTATTTTAAATTTTCCCCACAGCTAAAGCAAATATTCTTCAAAGTTTTTGTGTTAGAGTTTCGGTGCATCCTTTAATTTGCTCCCATGACCACAGTGAGCTGCAACAACAGGTCCGTCTCTTTGCATAACCTTCACGAGCAGCGAGGAATGCAAACTGGAAAGGGCAGATCCATTGCACACACCCCTTCAATCCACACACACATAGAGCGACTCCCACACACACACACACATACACACACCGTCACTTCTTATCTCCCCCGCAGCTTTGAGGCAAGGGCTCCCTGACCCTGTGCAGCGTGTGTGTGTGTGTGTGCACATGTTAAGCAGAGAGTGGGACAGAGCGGCAGGCAGAGCTGAGATTGTGCGACCAGATCAGGAATGGGAGAGAGAGTCACAGTAGCAGCTGCTCTCCTGCATTAAGAGGCTCTCAGTCTGACAGAGGACAATCACAGGGACACACGGGACTGACCGCCGCCGCCGCCGCCGCTGCTGCTGCTGCTGCTGCGTGATTCACCAACACCGTCAGGAGGATTTCTCTGCACCCAGGGTTTTTGTTTGTGTGTATGTGTTCCCCGTCCTGTCCGGAGCGAGGATGAGGATGAGGGAGTTGTCTCTGCGTCAGGATCCTGACCTGAGGAAGGAGTTGGCGTTGCTGGCGCGCGGCTGTGACTTTGTGCTGCCCTCTCGGTTTAAGAAGCGGCTCAGAGCTTTCCAGCAAGGACAGGCAGGTGTTGTTCTGAGTGTTCCCTCTTACATACAGGCCTCGGGGCACATCTGTTTGTGTGGAATGGGATTAGAGACTTCATTTCTGCCTTTACAAACCACATTACAACCTTTTTAACTCAAGTTACCTTCACTTTGACTTAATATTCCTCACACAGTGAAACTTTTGGAGCCAGTTTCACCTTCTCACATTGGGACATGTGAGGACAAACACAGTTACATCAGCGGCATCCAAAACTTTCAACATACACCTCACGACTGTGAAATTCGATCTTGGTTGTATTTGCTGCCTCTCTGTGCAGTTGTTTTGGGTGAAGGTATTCTAGAAGGAGTTATGAGACATAAGCCTCAGTTAGACCGCGGTGTTTCATCCTGCGTGGTATGTTGCTCAGCTGCTTTGCCGTCCTCTTTCAGGCTTCATCATTGTTGGATGTTTAAAATGTCACGGGGCTTAGCGGCTGTGCTCAAGAGCTCTGTTAGCGGTTAGCATAAAGCTAAAGGAGTAAAGAGAGAGAGAGAGTGTGTCAGAGAGAGGGGACAGTGCTGGGCCGGGCAACAGGAGATGTTAATGTCCTTTTATAGACACAGCTGACACCAACACATGTGACAGAGAGGAGCAGCATTTATAATTCATCATTTCATCAGAGAGAAATGAGCACATTAACTTTTTAAAACAATACAGACAAACTACGGTTTCAGTCAGCAGTGATTCACAAACACTTCAACTTAAAGACATGAGAAGCTTTTTGGTCACACTTTATTTGAAAGGGTATGCATAAGACTGACATGACACTGTCATTAAGTTGAAGGAGGCTTCATGTGTGTTTATGAATGTTATCATTAAGTGTCATTTGGTCAATTATGTCACCTTTAATGCAAAGTTGCCATCGTTTGGGGATGATTTTGTTATAACAACTTGACATTTACAAAGAAAGTAGCAGGTTATGTTGTCTTTGTAAACATCTACTTGTAATAATACGGAGCCCCTAAAGGTACAAGAAAAGGTAAAAAATAATAATAATAATATCACGTGCACACTTGAAACTTTTATGTGCTCACCTGAAAGTTATAGGTGACATTTTGTGTCCATCCAACGATAGCCACAGAGCTGGTCAGATGTTTGAAGCTGTCCCTCTACAAAAACCAAACACACGATTCGAAGCGGTGAATCCTTTACGTCGTAAAAGAAGTGGTGGTACAGGTGTTGATACGCACGAGATAACTCTTGTATTGTCATTTTGTAGAGAGGAAAACTGTCAGGTGTGCATCTGAAGCATTTCTGTTGCGCACTATGGTTTCAGGTGAGCACGTAAAAGTTTCTGGTGAGCACGTGAAAGTTTCAGGTGAGCACGTTAAAGTTTCTAGTGAGCATGTAAAAGTTTCTAGTGAGCACGCGAAAGTTTCTAGTGACAGTTAAAGTTTCAGGTGAGCACACGAAAGTTTCCAGTGAGCACGCAAAAGTTTCTAGTGAGCACACGAAAGTTTCAGGTGACCAGTAAAAGTTTCTAGTGAGCACGTAAAAGTTTCTGGTGAGCACGCGAAAGTTGCAGGTGAGCACGTAAAAGTTTCTAGTGAGCAAGTAAAAGTTTCAGGTGAGCACGTGAAAGTTTCTAGTGAGCACGTAAAAGTTTCAGGTGAGCACGTAAAAGTTTCTAGTGAGCACGTGAAAGTTTCTAGTGAGCACATAAAAGTTTCAGGTGAGCACGTAAAAGTTTCTCGTGAGCACGGGAAAGTTTCTAGTGAGCACGCGAAAGTTTCTAGTGAGCACGTGAACATTTCTAGTGAGCACGTGAAAGTTTCAGGTGAGCACGCAAAAGTTTCTGGTGAGCACTTGAAAGTTTCAGGTGAGCAAGTAAAAGTTTCTAGTGAGCACATTAAAGTTTCTGGTGAGCAAGTAAAAGTTTCTAGTGAGCACATAAAAGTTTCTAGTGAGCACGCGAAAGTTTCAGGCGAGCATGTGAAATTATTACTATTTTTTCACCTTTTCTTGTCCCTTTAGGGGCTCGGTATAATAAAGACATCCCCAAACAATGACAACTTTGCGTTCAAGGTGACATTACTGGGTGAATGACACTTAATGACAACATTCATAAACATGTATGAAGCAACTTAATGACAGTGTCATGTCAGTCTTATGCAAACCTCTTCAGATAAAGTTGTACCAGCTTTTTTAGTGACATGGTTTCAAGCTTGATGGTGATTGGGCTGCGCAATGTTTTAGTTTTATTATTATCATCACGATATTTGCATGTGCAATATTTATATCGTGATATATTAGAGATATTACAGGTTATGTAGGCTGTCTATGCACAGTCACATTATCAATAGGTCTAAATAAGAATAAGTATCGAGAACTGGTTTCTGTTAAGAATTGATAAGAAATGATCCAATCCAGGCTTTACGTTGACTATTCCGCTCTGCTAAACTCTGACTTAGGATTTTCTGCTTGAAGTTTTACTGAAGAAGCTGTAAAACTGAACACACAAAGAAATGCACATTACTCTCTCGCAAGAGTTTCAGATTCATCGCATTTTTCTAACTGATTCACGTCTCAGGAAAAAGATTATTCAAGCCGACAAAAAAGGCAAAACGCAGGAGGAGGACAAACTCTGTGAGCTACTGTGCGAGAGGAATAACTGTCAGGAAATATGAAAGATCAATAATTAACAGATATCAACATGATTAAGACTCTTTGCAAACACGTGTGATTAGTTGAGAGTCTGTTCTCATCATTCCAGGGAGAATTCAGCTGAACAGAGAGAAGCAGGAAACTTAAAAATATAATTTCTGCGGCTTTAATGTTGATCTCTCAGCCCTGATGAAGCCGGTTTAAATGAGTGAATGGGTCAGATAAGAATAAACACAAATATATGTCACATCTATCTCTCTGCAGAGCCCTGTGGGTCTGTTTATGTGATTATTAAAAGCCATGGAGACGGATCCAGTTGGCAGATTCTCGGGTCATGTAAATAGTCGTGATGATCGAGAGTGAAGCATGCTCCGCTCCGCTCGGCCTGTTTTAGTAACCGGCTAATACGAGCAGCACACACACACACACACACACACACACACGCACACACACAGGTTTGGAGCCTCATGTGTTGTTGAGCTGGGATTATATCCTCACTGGTTTGTCACCAGTAGAGTTCCTGAAGCCGTGCTGTTACCACTACGGTTCCCATCATGCATCACCTGCCTGTCGTCTGTTTTTCTAAGCAACACATTCTGGCCTCTCTAATCTCTTAAAGGAGCCTTCTGCTGAGGAAATCATTTGTTTTCATTAATAGATTTTGACGTCCCAAAGTAGAAAGAGCTCAGCTATAATTAATAACATGAGAACATTTTCCATTCAAGTCTGTAGCTTCAAAGCTCGGTATATTTTCCATGCAGCCTCACAGTCCTGACATAACCACACACAGCTGAACAGCACTGATGCTTTCTGTGACAAATAACTGCTTTCCTGTAAGAATATCTGCAAAAAATAGGGGTTAAAGTTGATCTTACAGAAAATGTTTGATCTGTTTTTTACATTTTTTTGTTGAAGTTAAATTAAGTGAACACGAGCAATGTGCAGACTGGTTGTCAAATTTTCTAAATGAAGTATCTTAGGGGGTTGTTTTTTTGTTTGTTTTTGTCTGTTTTTGTATTGGTCTGTTAGTGTAGTCTTGCAGCAGGAGGTTGCAACTCTCAAAGGGACTGAAAACTTTGAAAACCCTTGTGTTAGAAGAACAAATCTGACCAAAACGACTCAAAACCAGCCACAAAGCCAGCAAAAATAATGTCATAGTGTCTTTGTTTTGTCTACATGCTCCTAGTTTGACCTTTGTCCCATGTTTGATAATCAGGAATTAGGTTTTATGTCTTACACTACGATTTTGGCTTCATTAGGATCAATACCATTCTGTTTTAAAACGTTAAAGATATCAAAACAAAAGACCTGTTAGATAAATAACCTGACCTGATTATTTTATTTAGATATGACTTATTGTGCCTGTTTTATCACTTATGTTTCAGTGGTGTAATATATCTTTAAGGGCTCAGACGATCTGTTTTTGTCTGGATTTGAGTCTCTTAAATCTTTTCGGAGGCGATTTGGTTTAAATTGTGATTCTACAACATTAAAGATTTTTGCAATTTTCAGTTCACGTTTTAACACCAGTGGAAAAGTTGAATAATGATGTCGACGGACTGTATCAGGAGTCAGATTTTCTCTAAAGGCCCAGAAATTCATTGCAAAATAGATAAAATGGCAATATTCTGATCGCAGACAGTGTGATATTTCTTCAAACTAAAATGTGTCAGAATACCAGATACAGTTTTCTTGTAGCAGGTAATTTCTGCTCTACACCAGTGTGACTCAACCAAAGACACAAACTGTTGAAAACTTGAACAGAGGAAGAATCTAAGTGGTGAAAAGTGGCAAAAACAGCAAGACGTAGCAATAAAACTAAGTTCAAGGAGGAAAAAATATCAAGAAATAGCAACAATAGTAAGTTTAAGGGGGCAAAAATATTAAGAAGTAGCAACAAAAGTAAGTTTAAGGAGGCCAAAATATGAAGAAGTAGCAACAAAAGTAAGTTTAAGGAGGCCAAAATATGAAGAAGTAGCAACAAAAGTAAGTTTAAGGAGGCCAAAGTATCAAGAAGTAGCAACAAAAGTAAGTTTAAGGAGGCCAAAATATCAAGAAGTAGCAACAAAAGTAAGTTTAAGGAGGCAAAAATATTAAGAAGTAGCAACAAAAGTAAGTTTAAGGAGGCCAAAGTATCAAGAAGTAGCAACAAAAGTAAGTTTAAGGAGGCCAAAATATAAAGAAGTAGCAACAAAAGTAAGTTTAAGGAGGCCAAAATATCAAGAAATAGCAACAAAAGTAAGTTTAAGGAGGCCAAAATATAAAGAAGTACCAACAAAAGTAAGTTTAAGGAGGCCAAAATATCAAGAAATAGCAACAAAAGTAAGTTTAAGGAGGCCAAAATATCAAGAAATAGCAACAAAAGTAAGTTTAAGGAGGCCAAAATATCAAGAAGTAGTCATAAAGTAAGTTTAAGGAGGCAAAATATCAAGAAGTAGCAACAAAAGTAAGTTTAAGGAGGCCAAAATATCAAGAAGTAGCAACAAAAGTAAGTTTAAGGAGGCCAATATACCAAGAAATAGATATAAAAGTAGGTTTAAGGAGTCAAAACAAATCAAGAAGTAGTAATAAAAGTAGCAAAAACAGTCAAAAGGCAGCAAAAATTTGTGCAGAAAACTTAAAAAATAGTCAGAAAGTGGCAAAAACTTTTCAGAGGCCTGACATTTCTGTTACAAATCTCCTTTTTTGTTGTAATTATGTAATATTCCTGTTTTCTGAGACACTGAATTTTGGGTTTTCTTTATCTGTAAGCCACAAAAATATCAAATATATGTATATGAATGCAATCGATATGAACAACACAACAGACGGAGAACCTAAGAAATCCCAATACTTATGTGAATAGATCTTTTCTCTCCCACTTCTATTAATAAATCTGTAAGTAGATTACTTTATTTGGATGTTTTTAATAACCTTTTCTGATGTTATCTTGTCGTTTGCCTCTTACATAACTCTTTTTTCCCAGGCTTTATTGGTTAAAGAGACGCGTGAGTGTGAACTCCAGCCAGATCATTTAGGAATGACATGTTTCAGGGAGTGTGAACTGTTGGAGGGATTATGAAACACAGTGTAGATGATTAATGGATAATAATTATGATTCCTGAGCCGTCACAGCTCCTCTCTGACGGGCCCTGAGGCTTCGCTCTGATTAGACTGAGGAGGTTACAGGTTATATTGAGACACGTCTGCGCTCACGCTGGTATGCTTTGGTGTTAGCTTTGGTTCTGCTAACAGTTTCTCCTCCTCTCTGTGTGTCCCAGGCCCAGGTGAGGAGCGAGGAGCCCGTCACCACTGCGCTGAGCGAGAGCATTCCTAAGTTTCACTTCCCTCTGGGCCGGCCTCAAGCCAACCTCAACATCGACAGCCTCATTTCCAAAATTGAGAAAATATTTTCACAATTCCCAAATGAAAGAGCCACCATTGAGGAGATGGGGCAGGTCGCCAAGGTGAGGACGTGATGGAGGGTCAGCTGCCTCCCTGAAGAAGGATTTTCACTGCAGACGTTTAACTCCTGACTTAATGAATGTTTGCTGCTTTTTAAAATGTTCTGAGTCCCCGAGGAGAGTTAAACTCACCTGAGGAGTGACAGGTTTCCTCTGGGGAGTTTTTCTGTGACGCGTGACGAGTCTGAGGCTGAGCAATTAATCTCAAATTACATTAAATCGCAATAAGTCCTATTATAATATTCTAATCCCAGACAGTGTAATATTTCTATAACCTGAAATGTGTCAAAATATCAGCTACAGTTTTTGCAGCAGATGTTTTCTGTTCTACACCAGAGTTACTCAACCAAAAAGACAAACTGTTAAAAACTACCTTTACAAAAAAAACAATCTAAGTGGTAAAAAGAGGCAAAAACAGCAAAGAGTAGCAATAAAACTTAGTTTGAGGTGGTAGCAATTGCAAAAAAAGCAACAAAAATAGGCATTCAAATTGGGATTACACCTGGAAATACTCAAAAAGAAGCAAAAAATGGTCCAAAGTGGCAAAAAAAAGAATGAAAGGTGACTAAAATGGACCACAAGCAACAAAAATTTGCAAGAAAACTTCAAAATGAAAATCAGAAAGTAGAAAAAATTGTGAAAAAAGTGACGAAAACACTGAAAAGTGGTAAACAATGGCTAAAGTCAACAAACAAGGCAAGAAATTTGAGGTCAAACTTGCAAAATAGTGTTGCGAAAAATGGTCCAAAGTGTCAGAAAATGTGAAAAGGGTCAAAAAGTGTCTAAAAACAACATGAATTGGCAAGAAATTTGGGCGTGAACATGAAAATAGTGAGAAAGTATCAAACAATGGTCCAAAAGTGTGAAAAAAGAAGGTAAAAGAAAACCACCTTCACATGGAAGAAACGATGGAAGTGGTAAAAAGAGGCAAAAACAGCAAATAAGAGCAATAAAACTTAGTTTGAGGTGGTAAAAGTTGCAAAAAAGCAATAAAAATTGGCATTCAAATGGGGATAAAACCTTGAAATTCTCAAAGAGTAGCAAAAAAAATCATCCACAAGTGGCAAAAAAGAGTGAAAAGTGACTAAAATGGCCAAAAAGCAACAAAAATTAGAAAAAGAACGACATCAGAAATTCTGAAAGTTGCAAAAATGGTGAAAAAGTAAAGAAAAACAGTGAAAAGTTGGTAAAAATGGCCAAAATCAACGGAGATGGCAAGACAGTTGGGTAAAACTTGGAAAATTGTCAGTTTGTTGCAATATTTTTTTCCAAAAGTGGCAACAAGATTGTGAAAGTATCAAAAGCAAATTCAAATTAGCAAGAAAATTTTGAAGAAAACTTGACAAAAATTCAGAAAGTAGCAAAAATTGTGGAAAAAAAGTGACGAAAAACAGTGAAAAGTGCCTTTATTGGCCAAAGTCAACAAACATGGTAAGAAAGTTGGGATTCAACTTGGAAAATACTCCATTTGTTGCAAAAAATGGTCCAAAAGTGTAAAAAAAAAATTAGAAAAGAAGTAAAAAGTGACTAAAATGGACAAAAAAAAGAAAAAAAATTGGGAAGAAAATTAGGAGTGAACATGGAAAATAGTGAGAAGGAATCAAAAAAATGGCCCAAATTTGTTAGAAAATAAGTAAAAAGTGAGTAAAGTGTGTACCAAACGTGTCAAAAAAGAGTGAAAAGTGCCAAAAAATAACATGAAATGACAAGAAAATTGGGAATGAACATGGAAAATAGTGAAAAGATAAAAAAAAATGGTATGAAATATGGAAAAAAAAAGGTAAAAGTGGTTAAAAAGTGTAAAAATCATTCCCAGTTGTAGTGGTAGTGGGTTGTTGTTGTTGTGCTGAAATTAATGTAACTGTTCATGTTCTACAATGAGTTTGTTTAAAACACAGAAGATGGGAAACTAGAAATAATCGCACAAAAAATCTCAATTGTAATATAGGAAATAATAATCGCAGTTAGATTATTTTTCTAATCTCTCAGCCCTCGTCATGTGACAGCTCTGTGGTGTTTCAGCGTGGACGTGTGAGGAGGTGAAAGAGTGTAAATAATCGCTCCTCCCTGTATAAACTTCTCCCTCTGTTTCTCCTCAGGCCTGCGAGTGCCCTCTCTACTGGAAAGCTCCATTGTTCTGTTTGGCTGGAGGCGACAGGACGGGCTTCGTGTCTGTTCACAAGTTCGTGGCGATGTGGAGAAAGTAAGACAATGCCTCCTCTCTTTCTCTCTGGACCTGGAGTTTACTCACAGCCAAATCTTACACAATCGCCCCCAAAACAATGACGACCACTTAGATGACGTGTGCAGCTCTGTGCTTCTCTCAGTTTCAGACAGAAGTAGTTGATTACAGACGCTCTCATGGGGAGAGTCACTGCTACAGAATCTGAGGAGGAATCTGTGTCAGATTGATCTGTTCAGTCCTCTGAGCTGAATGTTTCTCTGTAAACATGCTCTTGTATTAATGCGTGAGCCTCCAGAGAGAGACGCAGACCTTTGACTCATGACTGAGCCATTCTTAGACGAGGAGCCACACATGTTCACATTGTTTCCTACAGCGACTTTCACACTTCAACAATTCAGGCTACAGTTGAACAGTTTACAAAAATAATCTAATTGCAATCATTATTTCCTATATTGTTACTGCGATTATTTGTGCAGTTATTTCCAGGTTCCCATCTTCTCTGTTTTTAAACAAACTCATTGTAGAACATGAACAGTTACATTAAATACAGCACAACAACAACAAACCACTACCACTACAACTGGGACTGATTTTTACACATTTAAACACTTTTACATTCTTTTTTCACACCAATTCATGTTGTTTTCTTTTCTTTTTTTACACCTTTGGACCATTTTTTGCAACAAATGGAGTATTTTCCAAGTTGAATCCCAACTTTCTTACCATGTTTGTTGACTTTGGCCAATAAAGGCACTTTTCACTGTTTTTTGTCACTTTTTTTCCACAATTTTTGCTAATTTCAGAATTTTTTTCAAGTTTTCTCCAAAATTTTCTTGCTAATTTGAATTTGCTTTTGATACTTTCACAATCTTGTTGCCACTTTTGGAAAAAAAATTGCGACAAACTGACAATTTTCCAAGTTTAATCCCAACTGTCTTGCCATCTCTATTGGTTATGGTCATTTTTACCAACTTTTCACTGTTTTTCTGCACTTTTTTTCACAATTTTTGCAACTTTCAGAGTTATTGATGTAGTTCTTTTTCTAATTTTTGTTGCTTTTTGGCCATTTTAGTCACTTTTCACTCTTTTTTGCCACTTGTAGATGATTTTTTTGCTACTCTTTGAGAATTTCTTGGTTTTATTTGCAACTTTTACTACCTCAAACTAAGTTTTATTGCTCTTATTTGCCATTTTTGCCTCTTTTTTACCACTTCCATTGTTTCTTATGAAAAGGTGGTTTTCTTTTACCTTCTTTTTTCACACTTTTGGACCATTTTTTGATACTTTCTCACTATTTTCCATGTTCACTCCCAATTTTCTTGCCAATTCATGTTGTTTTTTGCTCATTGTTGACACTTTTCACTATTTTCGGACACTTTTGGACCATTTTTTGCAACACTATTTTCCAAGTTTGATCTCAAATTTCTTGCCTTTTTTTTGTTGACTGGCCATTGTTTACCACTTTTCATTGTTTTCGTCACTTTTTTCACAATTTTTTTCTACTTTCTGATTTTTATTTTGAAGTTTTCTTGCTATTTGTTGTTGCTTGTTGACCATTTTAGTCATTTTTCACTCTTTTTTGCCACCTATGAACCATTTTTTGCTACTTTTCTGAGTATTTCCCAATTTAAATGCCAGTTTTTGTTCCTTTTTTTGCATTTGTTACTTCCTCAAACTAAGTTTTATTGCTACTCTTTGCTGTTTTTGCCTCTTTTTACCACTTAGATTGTTTCATTTGTAAAGGTAGTTTTTAACAGTTTGTGTCTTAGGTTGAGGAACTCTGGTGTGGAACAGAAAACATCTGCTGCTAAAAATGTAGTTGACATTCTGACACATTTCAGTTTATAGAAATATTTCACTGTTTGTGATTGGAATATTGCAACAGAAGACTGAATCTAACATGTGATTAATTGCGCAGCCTTAGTTTCAGGATGTATTTGAGCTGCAGGACAGTTTAAAACTTCTCAGCAGGATAAAATAAAAGGACGGTGGTGGTGATGGGGACTCAAAGCGAACAGGGAGGAACCTCGTAACCATCTGTTCCCTCTTCTCTTCTCCAGAACTCTGCTGACCTATCACGACGACGCTTCTAAATTTGTGCACCTCTTGGCCAAGCCCGGCTGTAATTACCTGGAACAAGACGACTTTATTCCATTCCTGCAGGTACGGGCCGCCGCACACCCAGAGAGAGCGCCGCGCTCGGCAGATGGGGGAGGGCGAGATGGCGTTGGCACAAACCAGACTTCATTTCTGAACCGTCCTGCTGAGGCAGAGCTTTTTTTAACGTGTCAGAGAATTAATTCAGGGACGTTTACCTGCTGCTGGAGTCTAGCTCGGCAGAAATTAAGGTTTCAATCAGAGCTATCACCAGAATTTTCCTTATCAGTTCGTCCCAAACAGAAACACTATTTTAACTTTTTTGGTTTGGGGTTTTTTAAACCGGTTACAACTAAAAAGTTTAATTCCTGAACAGGTTAACCTCCTGAGACCTGAGCTTTTCTCTGGTGTGAATTTTTCCTCTTTGCTGTTTGAGATAAGACCCGACACGTCTGATATTCAAACTTGGTTATCAGTGTTATGAGTTCAATAAAAAGTTGAAAGTTTGGATCAAATGAGAAGAGATAAAACGATATATAATTATGGATTAAAACCTCCGAACACAGATTTGGAAAGTCAAAATTAGGAAATCAAAGTCATAAGGATGGGATTCAAGAAAAATTAGGGGATGGACGATTCAAATTTAAAGATAAAAACTCAAAATAAGTCAGAATATGGAGAAAAAGAATTAAAGTATTTACAGAATGTCAAATTGAAGAGATTAAGATACAAAAGGATCATATAAAAAGTCAAAAATAGGATAGAAAAAATTCTTAATCATGGATTTTAAGTCAAATCAGAAATAAAAACTTTGAAATCAAAAGAAAAAAAGGCAAAACAAGGAAACTAAACATTGATATGAGAAAAGAAAAAGTGAAATTGAGGAGATAAAAGATCAAAAGTATGAACAGGATGTCAAATTGGAAATACAAAGGAAATACAAATTCAAAATAGGGAGATTTAAAGTCAAAAATATGATATGAAAATCACAAGTATGGATTTAAAGGAAAAACAAAATTAAATCAGAAGATAAAAGTCAAAATAAGGAGATATAAGCTTATATAAGGAAAGAAAAAGTCCAATTGAGGAGATAAAAATTCAAGATGAGGAAACAAAAAGTCAGAATCTGAAGATAAAAGTCAAAATACGGAGATTAAAGTTTATTTAAGAAAAGAAAAAGTCCAATTGAGGAGATGAAAAGTCAAAAGTATGGACAGAATGTCAAATTTAAGAGATGAAATACATAATAATGGATTAAAATTTCAAAATAAGGAGGTTTCAAAAGTCACAATTATGAGATGAATCACACAAGTGTAGATTAAAAGTCAAGGTAAGAAATTTGAAAGTTTGAATCAAGAGATAAAAGTAAATATAAGAAGATCTGGGTCAAAGACTTGAAGTTGTTGGTTGTACCATTAACACTTTATAATGGGCTTTTATTTCTCATATTTTCCCTGAACAAACTCTACAAACCGGTTCAAAGCTCTGGTTTCATGTGAGAGAGAAACTCCAGAATAATCTCTGAAAACCTGGACCAGAGTCGTCCCCCCCCCCCACTCTTTGTTCCTCTTTCCCCCTGACAGGCTCAGGCCCCGCCCCTCACCTGACTCATTACCATGCCGACAGGAGCGGCTGCTCTGAGCGCCCGTTAGCGCAGCGGCGGAGATGCCTTGTGGCACGCGCTCTTTAATTTGTTCGGCTGCGCTCGGCGTATGGGCCCTGACTGTTTTGATGAATGAAAGGCGGATTGTAGTGGAGTAGATCTGACTGTCCCCGCCTGTTTCCTGAGCCCCGTGATTTATGTGTTTCTCTATGATTTAATTCCTCACAGTCGGAGTCAAAGAGGCACGGCGCCCGCCCTGAAATAAGGCCTTTTAATTTCATCGCCACCTTCACATTTATGTCACAATTCTTTCCTGAGCAGAGAGAAAGGAGGAGGAAAGACAGCGTAGTTTCATGGCAGGAAGGTTTGTTTAAAATGCAGCAGCTCTGTGACTTAACGGCGTGAGGAGGAGGAGGAGGAGGAGGAGGTTAAGAGCGGTCGTCTTTTCTGCGGCCTCCTTTCTCACCGCTCAGCTGTCGATCACAGAGTCTTAAGATCGTCCTTAAACCGGTCGGCCCAGTGTTTTCTGACTCCCAGCGTTTACATTTGACGGCCTCTCCCAGCCTTTTATTTTTATAGCCCAATTTATCAAGCGTACGGTATGACAGGGTGGCGTGGACGGACTCTGACAGCTCCTCATGTTTGAATAAGTTTGCGTTTACATCGCTGCTGTGAATGTCGTCTGTCCTGTTTCCAAAACGACAGTTAGAGTTCAGCGTTCGGCTCCTCTGAATCTTAAACTGCTCTTATGTAATGTTTTTGTTTTCTTTGTAAATGAGTCAAAGACAAACTAATCCCACTGAGCTTCATGTTTTCAGGATGTTGTGAACTCTCACCCCGGCCTGGCTTTCCTCAAAGAGGCGGCAGATTTTCACTCCAGATACATCACCACGGTATGAAGTCACAGTTAAANTTGGCTTTGCTGGAGCAGGAAGAAGACGTGAACCAGCTGACGGAGTTCTTCTCCTACGAACATTTCTACGTTATCTACTGCAAGTTCTGGGAGCTGGACACCGACCACGACCTTTACATCGACCAGAAAGACCTGGCACAGCACAACGACCAAGGTACACGACGTTAAAACAGAAAAACCCTGAAGGCAGCTGCAGGGTTTGTTGTGTTTGGATGCACTTTGTGTTAAGTGTGAGAAATAAACGACATGAGACAAGCGCTGATGCTTCATCATGAGCACGACATGAACTCCACGGGTTGTTTTAAGCTGAAACTACATGAAACGAGTTTGTAAATGTTCTTTGGGTCGACGCCTTACATATAAACCCAGATGTATGAGAAAGACTTGTCTGTGACGCCCCCCCCCCTCACGCTCAACACCACATGTTCCTGCTTGATGGCCTGCGAGTGAGACAGGGGAAATGAGACACAAGATCAATAAGAGAGCAGCGTATATACTCTGCTCCAATGACGCCATGTCTGGAGCAATTTCTGCCACTTTACGCTCCCAATGATGACCGGAGGATTTATAGCAGTGTCAAGATAAAACAGAGCGGCGTTGGCCTGTGTGGATTTACAGTCTGTGAGAATGGATTACATGTGTTGTGAAAAAGTTCGGCATTAAAAGACAGAGCTGTTCTTTCCCCGAGAGTCAGGATCGTAGCTAATCTGTGCGCCGTTTCATTTTCCAGCCATCTCACACAAGATGATCGAGCGGATATTCTCAGGAACGGTAACAAGGTGAGAGGAAAGAACGGGAGTAAACAAATCATGTTCTAGCTTAGGTTTCCTTCCTGTACTGATGGTGTTTTTTCCTCCGTCAGAGACAGACGAGTGTTTAAGGAGGGACGGCTGAGTTACGCTGACTTCGTCTGGTTCCTCATCTCAGAAGAAGACAAGAAGACAGACACCAGGTATCAGGGCTCGGGGGGGTTTATGACCCTCACATGTTTTATCTGTTCCTTAAAACTGAGTCATAAGAAAGAGGCAGAAGCAGCAGAGGAGGAATCCTTATTTTCTCCAGGAAGAATCAGTGAAGGCCTCAGACTGAAACACCTCAAACATGACACGCAGAAAAAAGAAGCCCAGTCCTTTTATACTTTTTCTCCCTCCGCCCAGCGTCCATTTATTCCCAAACTGCAGGGGGCGCTGTGTCACAAACAAACATCTACCACAGCACTACACTAGAGTAGAAGAAGTCTGCCTTCGTTTAAACCGTTTTCAACATTATTCTTTTGACTATTCCTCTTCTCTGAAAAGTGTGACCACAAGGAAAAGTCAGCACACAGTTATCACAGTGATTTCTGTGATGAATCAAATAAATGCTTGTTTTTTTTCTGCACTTTAGAGACTCTAAGCTCCAGGTCAGCCACCGTGTTGTCAGTTACACATTTTCAGAGGTGTGCGAACGGAGCCTTGTGGACTCATCAAGCATAAATCAGGCTTTAGTTGGCGCTAATCCTGTTTTTCCTAAGAATTGTTCAGGTTTTCCATCTACAAGGAGCCAAGTTGGAGCTGCATCATTGAAACATTGTAAAAGCCCATTTCTTCTCTCCTTACGTACAAAAACGTCAGTCAATCTTTATTTATATAGCACCAAATCATAAGAATCGCTATCCAAAACATTAACAGGTCCAAACCTGATAACGTTATCAACAGAGACCCAATATCAATACAAGATAAGAAATCTGATCTAATCTTAACCGTCCTTGAGTTCAGAGCTTTGCAGCATTTATAAAGTTACAATGGAGGAAAAACTTCCCTCTAACAGGCAGAAACTTCAGACAGAACCAGACTCGTGTTAGACAGAGATCTGCTTACGTCCTTTTCAAACAATTATACCCTCACTGCTTTGATACTTCTATGTCCTTTCCATTTTTTTTCTTAATTATTCCTTTATCAAAGCAAACATTTTACAGTCAGCATAGATTCTACAGCAGAATGGGTCATGTTTACTAGGCAAAACAAACTTGAATAAACTTAAATAATTTTTTGGAAATTTAGTTCTTCAGTATTTTTTTTTTCTTAAAGCAACTTAAGACAAAGAATAGAACATGGGAAGATACTTGAAAGGTGTAAAAGGTTGTGTTTAATTAAATAAATATGTAGTCAAAGTAGTCAACACAAAACTAAAACCTGAGTAAAACTTAAAAGAGCTCTCTCAAACCAGGGCACATATCAGAGTCAGAACCAGCAGTTATTCTAACGAACACAAACTCTGGGTTTAATAATAAACACAATCAGAACAAAGTTATAAACGCCGAGCGCAGATAGAAGTTTGGGCATTCATGTCAAATCTCAATCCCCAGCGAGTGAAGCTTCAATCAGCATCTTAAAGCTTCACTAGAGTCACACTGATCCTGTCTCATGTTTGTTTACATCTTTTCCAGCACCGAGTACTGGTTCCGCTGCATGGACCTGGACGGCGACGGCGTCCTCAGCATGTACGAGCTGGAGTATTTCTACGAGGAGCAGTGTCAGAAGCTGGAGACCATGGCCATCGAGCCGCTGCCCTTCGAGGACTGTCTGTGCCAAATGCTGGACCTCGTCAAGCCCGAGGTTGAAGGTCAGCCCCAGTCTTTGCATTCACACACTCTGAGACGCTCACACACACACACACAGACGGAGCATTGATCTCAGGCTGAGCCAACACTTATAGATCAGACACTGAGTGATCGGGACGACCAGCTGTTGCTGTTATCTCCACCCTCCACAAATTCCCTCCAGCTCTGAGCGGCTCCTCCTCTCAGACTCCGGTCTGTGTGACGGGTTCATGTTCGGTGTCAGAAAGAATGTGACCCTGAGGCGACCTGCTGGGACACTTCAGTCCTGGAGCTCAGAGCGCAACGTAACATGAACCTCTGTCCTCTTCCTGAGAGAAGAAACCGTTCGATTTTAACTAGAGATGCACAGAATATTTAACCACCAAATAAAGACTTTTATCACTGAAACACGGCAGAAACAGAAAGTAGTGACGACAAGTAAAACCCTGAGCCATCACGACAGAGACAAGAAAATGGGTACAGACTCCACGTCTCTGATGTTCAGCCTGGTAAACTGCTGATAAGAAAGGGGCAGTTTCATCCTCTCAAAGTCTCCTTTAACAAGCAAATCTAAGATTCTCACCCGCAACAAACACACGACCAATTTATGTTTCTGACGGCCAATCAGGCGTCTCTAACTCTGCAGCCGCCAAACGTCACGCTGAGCTCCACGGAAACCAAACTCTTTGATTCATCTCAACCCAAACAACCAGATCAGTGAGGATGCTGCAACTTTATATGGAATAATTCCCAAAAGACTGATCTACAGCTCTCTGAGTCTAAAAGAACAATGAGTAAGAGAAGTTTAAGAGTGTGTGTGTGTGTATTTGTGTTAATGTATTTATTTTTAATTACTTACATGAATAGATTAAAAGAAAAGTGAAAAAGGTTTTACCTCTAAAAGCCCTTTTCCACTGACTCGTCTCAGCTCTACTCTACTCTACTCGGTTTGTGTTGTGTTTCCATTAGCGCGGTACTACGCGTCAGATGCCAGTTTTTAGTACCTACTCTACCCTGGTTCTAAGAGAGTAAAGCTGATACTAAAAGGTGACGTGGACGGACTGCCGGTCACTCATTGGTCAGAGAATGTCGTCTCTGCAGCTTCTGACTCTGAACAAATCACTTACAAGAGGCAAAGGAATAAGTCAGCGACGGGTTTTTAATGACATTTAAACCTGACGGCACAGAACCAGACTGAATGAAGACAAAATACAGCCCTAAAATGCTCCTTCATGATTCCTAAAGAAGTTAAAAGNACTGGATCCAGGGAAGAGTTGATGTCAGGAAGCAGCTCCTTCGTTTTCCTCCGCGTGCAGCAGCACCAGGCTGTTGTTTACCTCCGTTGTCATGACGACCCACATTGAGCCGCTGTATTACTTTAATGAAATCTTTTTAAAGCTTTGTTTTTTCCTTTAAAGACCACGGTGGCACATATGTTAGTACAAAATGATGTTTGTGTGGCGTTATAGATGAACATGCACGCACTTCTGCGCAGCACTTTAGCGCAGCTGTGTTATAAGATCCACGCCCACCGTGAGTCTGTAGTCGGGCTGGAGGAAAAGATAACCAAACCCAGTAGAGACGAGTAGAGTAGAGCTGGAACTGTAGAGTGGAAAAGCGCCATAAGGTTGTCTGGGGAAACTAAACAGCTTAACGACAAAACAAACAAGTCTGTCCGATTTTGTAGATGCAGGAATGTGGACCTGATTATTCCAAAAACTCCAAATATTTACGTAAAACAGATCAGATGAGACGATTTTCTGTTAAGAAACGAATCATCTTTGGTGTTCAGTCAGAATAATTTGAGTTCTAGTCACTCAGCTCTGAGTTTTTCTCACAGAGAAGAATCAGTTCATCAGAAAAATGATCGGCAGCTTCATAGAAATTCAAAGATAAATGTTTGTTTCTGACGCTTCAGTCTTTGTAGTTTGAGAATTAGAAAATAAATGTGGTTAATTTTGATGATTAAACTCTTTTTTTTTTTTTTTCTTTCAGGTAAAATCACTCTACGGGACCTGAAGAGGTGCAAACTGTCCCACATCTTCTTCGACACTTTCTTCAACATCGAGAAATACTTGGACCACGAGCAGAAAGACCCGTTCTCCGTCATCAGGGTGAGAGAGAGAGAGAGAGAGAAACGGTGGCACCACATTTTTCTGACAGAGTTCGAACAGATCGAGTAACTTTTTGTGTTTTTAAGGAGGTGGAGACGGACGGACAGGAGGTTTCTGACTGGGAGAAATACGCAGCCGAGGAGTATGACATCCTGGTGGCTGAAGAGGCCGCGAACGATCAGTGCAACGACGTGTAAGTTCAACTAAAGCCAGTTTAGAGAAACCTTCGTTAGAGAGTCAGAGAGTGAAAGATTCGCTCGGTTTTAGGACGTCAGAGCTTCATGAGTTTGTGATGTAGAGCGGTGACAGCGTGAAACGTCTGCTCGCTGAGGCGGCTGATGATAGATGAGGCTGCTGACAGGAATGTTGTATGACGGTTTTAGGAACAGCACCGACTTCTAAAGACTTTAAAGACGGGAGGAAAAAGGAGCAGGTAAGACTCAGGAAAGGAGCAGGAGTCAGTGTCCTCCTCTTTCTTCTCTTTTTCTCCTGGTGTCCTCACCTCCAGCCTCAGTGAAGTTTTGATCCCTGTTTTTTAAAGCAGAAGTTTCCCTTATTCTTTAATTTTCCTCCTCAGAAACTTTTCCTCTGCCTGATCTGTGTCCAGTTTCATGTTCTCCTCCTTTGTGAAAACTCTCCTGAGTTTTCCAAGAAATAGTTTCACATCTGGAGTAAAAGCGCTGACACTTTCTGTTCACATGGAATAAAAAAAAGAAGCTTCCACAGAAAGCAGCAAAACTGAAAAACTGAAACTAGAAAACATTGACCTCCTGATTTAACTGTTACTCTGTTTAAACTCTTTATGCTACAATCGTCAGCTGCTGGTGTCAGTTTATATTTCTGGTGCAAACTTAGGGGGTTGTTGTTTTAAAGAAGCCCATTTCTGCCAGTTAAAATAATAAAAATGTAAAACTATCTTTGTTTAGATTTATTTGTTTTGCTCATATTTAGTCAAGATTTTGAGTTAAAAAGTCAAGAATTCAACTTTTTATCTTTGCATCTCAGTATTTTGACTCTTCAACATCAAAATTTTGACTTTTCGTCTCAAAATTCTTGAACTTAATCCCAAAATTTCTTTATAAATAAATTTATCTCAAATCTTAAACTTTTTTTCTAGAAATTTCAATTACTCTAACTTTACATTTTGACTTTTTCAATCTCACAATTGTGACTTTTTATCCCGAAATCTTCATTTTATCTCAAAGTTTTGACTCAAAGCCAGAATTTTTTACGATGATATTTCGTGATTATTATTTTTTAATTTTTGCCAATATTGAGATAAAAGGTTGAGCTTGTGAGATAAAAGTCAGACTTTTAAATCTCTACATATTATTTCCTCAAAATCTAGAAATTTTGATTCTTATCTCAAAGTTTCAACATCAATATCCAAACCTTGACTTTTTATCTTTTAATTTTGAAATTTCATTTCCAATATTCTGGTTTATTTCTCCCCAAAATTTTGCATTTTGACGATTATAAAATTTTTACCTCTTAAAAATTTTGACTTTTCATCCTGAAATCCTTTTCCTTTTTTTTTTGCAAATATATTGATAATTTTGTTTTGCTCATATTGAGTCGAAACTTTGAGATTAAAAGGCCAAATTTCTGAGAAAGAGTCAAGAATTTGACTCATTAATGAGAAATTTCAACTGTTTTCTCTCTAAATTTTGACTTAATCATAAAGTTTTTACCTGGTTTCATTTCCGAAATTCTGTATCGTTTCCCCCCAAAGTTTTGACTTTTTGTCCCCAATGTTCTGACCATCTGAAAATAAACTATTTTAAAATTTTACCTTGAATATCAAAACCTTGAGTTTACCTTTTGATTTTGAAATTTCATTTTCAAAATTCTGAGTTATATCGACTTTTCTCAATATTTTAACGATCTTAAAATTTTAAGCGCTCGTTTAAAAAATTTGTCTTTTTATCCCAAAACCTTCTTTTTTTTTGTTGCTAATATATTGAGATTTTTTTTTTGCCTATATTGAGTCGAAATTTCAAGATTAAAAGGCTGACTTTATGAGATAGTGTCAAAATTGTGACTTTTAATTTGAAATTTCAACTGTATTCTTTCTAAATTTTGACTCTATTACTTTGAAGTTTCGACGTTTCATTCCCAAAAGTCTGTATTGTTCCCCACAAAGTTTTGACTTTTTGTCCCCAATATTTTGACCATCTGAAAATAAATTTTAAAATTTTGACTTTATCTTAAAATTTCAACTTTTTATCAAAAAATAAAAATTATATCAGTGGGGCTAAGTTTTCATTTTTCTTTTTTCTTAACTGGCAGAAATGGGCTGCTTTATCGTGTTTTTCCTCTCAGTAAATTCTGAGTTTACTCTCAGATGTGGAACTATTTCTTGGGCGTGGTTCTGGTGTTAGCGACCACAGGAAGTTCCGCCCCCTCTGACCTCGTCTCCGTTTCTCCGCTCAGGTACGAAAACCCTCTGAGTCCTTTGGGGCAGCACATCACCAACGACCTGGGTCTGACCAAGAGACACTTCTTCGAGATCCCGAGTCCGCACTGCAACCTGGACCTGGACGAGTACGAGTACGAGGACGACTTCGAATGACCCTCGACGCCGCGGCGTTCTCTCACGCACGCCTGTCGGGAGACGCTGCAACAACCAGAGAACGAGTTTGACGCCAGGAGCAGTGGAGGGTCAGGATTATAAACTGTGACACGTGAGGAGCAGAAACGTGAAGCAGACGGCGCTCACGATTGTTCCCTAACGGGCCGTTCCAATATTTCCTCTGGCTCCGCCTCCAACGCGGCGTCACAGAAAGTTTTAAACATCATGATTCAGTATTTTCCTCCACATTATGAACTTTTTTCCCCCCGGTAGAATCAGAGAATTCCTCACGCTGCGTTGTCAGACCCGCTGTCGCCCAGTAGGGGGCGCCGTGCATTGGTCTCTGCTTCGATAATGTCCCATAACTCGTTAGGAGTCCTGATTGGTTCGTGGAGCTTTGTACAGATAATGTTTGAGACGCGCTGACACCTAACCGCACCCACACGCTCTCTGCTCTGGAGCTTCTGGAGTTTTTTGCACAAACACGAGAAAAATTAAATTCAGGTTTGAACTAACGAAGCTCTGACGTCATTGGCTGTTGTTACATTCCAGTGATGATGGAAACGCTGTAAACGAGGAGCTGCTGTAAACGCCAAACACGCCACCGTGAAGCCTGCTGTACACACACACACACACACACACACACACACACACACACACACAGATACACAGGTGTGTTTATTATGAGGTAGAGCTATAATGTTTGTGGGTGAGGAGCTAAATTATTAGATTTATAAATAAGTGTAAATATTTATTTGGAGTTTGCCGTGTTGTAAATGATTCGTCTTTTTCTATGTCTGAATGTATTTCACAGAACAAAAGGGAACCAATTTTAAAACGTTGTGTTTTTCTTTAAGTTGATAATAAAGTTTCGTTAACAGAAAAGTAAAAAAAAGAAAAATGTGGTGTTTGATTTTACAGAAACGGATTCAACAACATATGGAGATAAAGAGATCAGAGGTGCTGCTTTGTCCACAGGGGGCGCCAAACTCAACCACAATGACTAAACTCAAAAATACTCGAATCACAGACGATGAAATATTTCTTTGACCTCAAATGTGTCAGAAAACCAGATACAGTTTTTGCAACAGATGTTTTCTGTTCTACAACCAAAGAGACAAACTGTTAAAAACTACCTTTACAAAAGAAACTATACAAGTGAAGAGGCAAAAACAGCA
>RPOG01001795.1:42444-125027 GCA_008086565.1 Thalassoma bifasciatum
TTGGTCTCTGCTTCGATAATGTCCCATAACTCGTTAGGAGTCCTGATTGGTTCGTGGAGCTTTGTACAGATAATGTTTGAGCCGCGCTGACACCTAACCGCACCCACACGCTCTCTGCTCTGGAGCTTCTGGAGTTTTTTGCACAAACACGAGAAAAATTAAATTCAGGTTTGAACTAACGAAGCTCTGACGTCATTGGCTGTTGTTACATTCCAGTGATGATGGAAACGCTGTAAACGAGGAGCTGCTGTAAACGCCAAACACGCCACCGTGAAGCCTGCTGTACACACACACACACACACACACACACACAGATACACAGGTGTGTTTATTATGAGGTAGAGCTATAATGTTTGTGGGTGAGGAGCTAAATTATTAGATTTATAAATAAGTGTAAATATTTATTTGGAGTTTGCCGTGTTGTAAATGATTCGTCTTTTTCTATGTCTGAATGTATTTCACAGAACAAAAGGGAACCAATTTTAAAACGTTGTGTTTTTCTTTAAGTTGATAATAAAGTTTCGTTAACAGAAAAGTAAAAAAAAAGAAAAATGTGGTGTTTGATTTTACAGAAACGGATTCAACAACATATGGAGATAAAGAGATCAGAGGTGCTGCTTTGTCCACAGGGGGCGCCAAACTCAACCACAATTACCAAACTCAAAAATACTCGAATCACAGACGATGAAATATTTCTTTGACCTCAAATGTTTTAGAAAATCAGATACAGTTTTTGCAACAGATGTTTTCTGTTCTACAACCAAAGAGACAAACTGTTAAAAACTACCTCTACAAAAGAAACTATACAAGTGGAGAAAAGAGGCACAAACAGCAAGAAGAAGTAAGAAAAATAAGTTTAAAGTGGAAAAAAAAATCATCAAAGATCAGCAAAAATTTGGGGACAACTTGGAAAATAGTCGGAAAAGTAGAAAAACTTTTCAGAGTCCTGACATTTTTCTTTAAAATCTGATTTTTTAATAAACTTATGTAATAACTTATTTCCTTTTTTCATTCTCTGTGATTCATAATCATGAACATTTACAGAAATAAAGGCTGAAATAATTCACTCTATGCTGAATGAGTCTATATAATATATGGTGACCAAAAATATTTAACTTTTTGATGATTTTCTAATTTTTTTTTAAGGAACCTGCTCATGCAAATAGAGTTTCTTTTGTGGATTTGTTTGTGTTTTTTAATTGAAGTTCATTTCCACTACTAAAAAATAAAAATGTGAACTTAGCTTTGTTGAGAATTTTTCTTTTTTAGCCCTTATGAAGTGAAAATTTTGAGATAAAAAGCCAAATTTGTAACTTTTTATCTCAAACTTAGACTTTATATGGGCAAAAAAACTCTGCAAAGCCAGTGTTTCTTTTTTTTACATGTGGAAATGGGCTTTTTTAGTTTCTCTTATTCAAAACAAAAATAAAAAAGATCTCATTCAATCTAGCAAGTGATATAAAATTTAATGTTTATTCCTATTTTTTAACTATCAAGTATGTTTCTCTCTAATAAAAACTGACATATTGTTTGTTTGTTTTACCACACAAGATAAGAAACTGAGGAATAATTGCACGAGGAATTGCTATATAGGGAAAAATAATAATAATTAAACTATATTTACAAACCTTTCAGCTCTAAAAACAACTCAGCAAAACATTTTTAACACATTCAGACATCAGTTTGAGGATTGACTGATTCTTTAATTCCTGTTTTTTTTTTCACAATAACACAGAAAGTTTCCAAATGTTCCCATAAAGAGACATAAAAAAGTGATGATAATGAAAAAAAGTCCCAGAGAAACATGTTACACAGTTACAGAAACAAACAGACGTGGTCCCGACAGAAAGAGTCTGAGCAAACAGCTGATCCATCGTAGTGTTTTCTTTTTTTTTATATTTGAGCACAATCAGGATTCCCACACATCCTGGAAAACTTGGAAGATGATTTTCCAACTCTACAGTCATGGAAAATGAAAGAAAAGGTCCTGGAAATGTCTAAATTATTCTGGAATATCCTGAAAAGAGTGGGAACCCTGACAGAAGTTTTCTCCATTTAAAAGACACTGGTAACAAATTTGATCTCTTAAATAATTTAAATTATCTTCTCACTAATCGTAAGAAGGACTCTCAGAGAGTAAAAGTGCGAGTGCCCTGATCCGTCTTTAGCTTTCAGCTGCTTTAAAACACGAACACGGGAAAGTGAAAGACGAGTTTGACTCAAAGGGAACTCCTGTGTTTCTGTTTTTCATCCACTTTTAAAGCAGACGGAGACATTTTCCTGAACTGTGAGGAGTTTTTTAGGGGTGTCCTGATTCAAAACTGATGTCATCCTCCATCTAAAACCTTCAACATCAGACTCCAGCTCTTTTATATTTAGGTGCAGAGTCAACAGGTGATCAACAGCGTGTGCTAAGGTGCTAAAAAAGTAACAAGGAAAAGAAGCAAAGTGTCAGGAATTTTCCTCAAAGTCTGAAAAACACGTTGCAGCTGAGTGAAAAACTTGTCATGAACAAGTTTCATTAAGAGCCTGAAACACTAAAATCCCAAATACGAATCGCTAAATTACGTGTGCAAACTAAAATATTGCACATACGTACACTCAAGGATTATTTCAGCCTTAAAAACCTAAAGTTAGAGCTGAACGTCACATCATTATTATCATTTCTGCTGATAGATCAGATCAGTGTCAGCATCATATTAAAAGTGAAAAGGTTTTATCAGGACACCGCTTTTTTGTTTCTGACCCTCAGAGGAAACTTATGGCACAGATTTGATCAAAATGCAACATCAAGTGACAGAAAATGAGCTTATATGAACAGATTCCTCTGAATAGGGCCGATTCAAAATTTTTTTTAAAGACAAAAATGAGGTGTAAATTGCTTGTAACAAGTAAAAAAAATCTGCCAATGAGATAAGATAAAAGATTCTTGTTTTAAGACATCTTTCTAAATTCAACAAACTTCCCGGGCGAATTCGTCTTATTCCATTGGCAGATTTTTTTGACTTGTTACAAGCAATTTACACCTCATTTTTGTGTTAAAAAAACTTGAAATAAGACATTTTTATGACCTGGTCTGGTGAATGTGGCTCAAATTAAGAACAATAAGACAATTTTTACTTCGAATAAGACAGAATGACTTGCTTAGATTTACGTTTTTGCAGTGTAATAAGTCAAAAAAATCTGCAGTTGGGGTAATAGAAAATTCTCCCATAAGGTTTCTTGAAATTAGAATAATATCTTGATACAAGAAACTCTTTTTTTTTTTTACTCCACTGGCAGATTCCTTTTTTTTTTACTTTTACAAGCAATTCAGACCTCATTTCTGTATTTAAATAACTTGAAATGAGACATTTTTTTGGACTCGTCGGTTGAGTGTGGCTCAAATTAAGAATAAGACAATTTTTACTACAAATAAGACAGAATGACTTGCTTAGATTTCAGTTTTTGCAGTGTGTCAGCATCATATTAAAAGTGAAAAGGTTTTATCAGGACACCCCTTTTTTGTTTCTGACCCTCAGAGGAAACTTATGGCACAGATTTGATCAAAATGCAACATGAAGTGACAGAAAATGAGCTTATATGAACAGATTCCTCTGAATCTACAGAATCCAGGAGAACAAACGTGTTTCTTGAAGATGAAGTATCAAAGCTACAGTTTTTGTGAAGTTACCTCCAGGTAGAAACAGAAGTTCTCAGATTTCTGCTGTGACAGAACAAAGCGTCTCTGAAGAGTCAAACCTGTCACAGCTCCACCTCCACCGTCTCCTCCTCCACCTCGTTGCTGGTGCTGAGGACGGAGCTCGCCATCGTCAGGCGGCGTGCAGGCGGATCAACGGGGACGGAAAAAGGATCCAGATCTGCGGGTTTGTCCTGACGACTGAGGAGGAGGAAGACGAGGTTTGAGTTAGAAATGAGAGCGAAATGTCTACGTCACCTCTTCGACGTTTGAGCAACATGAAAAACTGAGTCAGAAAAAGTTTAGTTCGTTATTTCATTTCTCCTAAAATGGAAAAACATTCTGCATCTGAAAGTTATTCCTGTTGGAGAAACTGTGAGTGATGGAGCAGATCAACAACATAGTTTTTGGAACTGTGCAATATCACTTCAGTTTTGGTAAAATATGACATAAGGAGACATTAAATATCTCTTAAAAATATTTATCACTGCTGCTCAAAAAACAACCACCTGTAAATGGGTACAGGCAGATGCACCCACTGTACAAAACTAGTTTGAAATTATAAGATTAAGGAAAGATTTATATATTTCAAGATGGGAAAAATGGATGCTTTATTTTTTGGAGCAGAGGATGTGAGCTGCTCCTCCTTCCTACTGTTAAAAACAGTAAAATCTAATTGCATATTAAATGAAATCACAGAATGACCTGTTGCAATATCTAATCACAGACAATGCAATATTTCTATAACCTGTGTCAGAATACCAGATAAATTTACCAGTAAAAGAGCCAAATAACTGAAACTGAGCTTTGCAAAACAAAAATGGTCAAGAAGCAGCAAAAATTGGCCAAAAACATGGGAGAAAACTAGAGAAATACTCAGAAAGTAACAAAAAAAGTTCCAAAAGTGGTAAAAAAAAATAGTAGAAAGTGACTAAAATTACCACAAAAAAGGGGCTAAAACGTTGTGAGAAAATTGGAAAATAGTCAGAAACAGTGAGAAGTGGTAAAAGTAGCCAAAGGCAACAAAAATGGCAAGAAAGTTGGGATAAAAGTAAAATAATAGTCAGAAAGAAACAAAAAATGGTTCAAAAGTGGCGGGAAAAAAGAGAAAAATGACTAAAAAGGAGCCAAAAGCAGATGTGGAGAAAAAGAAGTGAGGATAAATAATCACAATTAGATCATTTTTGCAAATCGTTCAGCTCTAATTTCATTAAACATGAACTTTACAAACATACTGTACAAAACCTACGACTGTAAAACTGGATCTGTAAACATTAAAAGCCTGGCAACGGTTTTGATGTTTTTGTATTTGTTTGATTTATTCATCATTATTATTTTTGTTGTCATATAAATGTTCGACTTTATCATAGGAGTCAAATTATTTTTATTAGTCAACTTGTTTTTTCTGTCTTTGTTGTTCTTAAATGAAAAAAGGAAATAAATTATAAGTGTTAAAAAAAAGGAAAACCTGAGTGAGAGTCTGAACTCACCTCGGACTGAAGCTCGACCTTTGACCTTTACTGACTTTGGCCTCAGCGCTGGCGTTGGCGTTGGCGAGCGTGCACGGAGATTTGCTGCCTGAAGCGTAAAAACAAACACATGAAGCTTCCTGAAGCCTGGAGCTGGATTCAGTTTCTGTTTTACCTTCTATCTTCTGTTTGGAGAGCGGCGAGCGGTTCGGTCGCCTGTCGGAGCTCACGTAGGAAACGGCGTCCTCTCCTTCAGCCGCGGCCAATAGCGAAGCTCGATAGTAGATGAGCGGCTGCCAGCACTCGTCCCTGAGGTCGATGAGGTGCTCGGTGGTGTGTTTCTGCAGGTAAGAGAAGCTGCAGAGAGAAGAGGAGCGTGTAAATGTGTGTGTGTGTGTGTGTGTGTGTCTGTGTGTGTGTGTGTGTGTTTCTCTTACACGCTCTTCTTGTCGGGTTTGAGCAGCTTACAGGAAAACTCGCTGAGGATGGTCAGGTAGGAGAGGTAAAGCGGCGTGGGCGTCTCTGGGGTCTGACTGAACTCTTGGAACACAAACTCGATCCCGTTCCTGCAAAATTTCACACAAACGCAAAAACCTGAAGCGAAACTGAAACAGGATCCAAACAGAGAAGAAGAAGAAGAAGAAGAAGAAGAAGAAGAAGAGGAGGAGGATGAGGTGGCGTCTACACCGACCTGTGAATCAGCACCACGCACTCACGAAACTTAACAAGGTCCCCGAAAGTGAGAGCGAAGCGCCGAGCGAGCTCTTTGATGCTGGTGAAGGTCTGGACTCCTGGGTGAGATCTGCCGCCGCCACCGCCACCGCCGCCGCTCTCCTGCTCTCGTTTCAGGCGCATGAAGAGCTGAGAGAGAAAGAAAAGACGTCAGAGACTCAGAGAAAACGACAGAGAGGAGCTGAAGGTGGATTTTTAACTTTACCTGCTGCAGACAAAGAACCAGAGTACGAGCACTTTCGATCTTATCCACCTGACGAGTCCGGTACATGGTTTCTTTGATGATGTCACCAAAATCATTGTAGTACTGAGGACGAAAGGAAAGAGAGAGAGAGAAGATAAAATTTATTGTTTTGAATTTGATGCTGCAACACGTTTCCAAAAAGTTTGGACAGGTTCATGTTTCCTCTGTGTTTCATCACATTTCCTTTAACAACACTCAATAAGTGTTTGTGAACTGAGGACACAGGTCAGTCTAGTAGCTGCACCCTTCTACTACGGAGCCACGCTGTTGTAACAGGAGCAGAATGTGTCTTGGTTTCATTGTCTTGCTGAAATAATCAGGGACGTCCCTGAAAAAGACAAAGTGTCTTGGATGGCAGCAGATGTTGCTCCAAAACCTGTTTGTACCTTTCAGCATTAATGCTGCCTTCACAGATACTGGGACAGTTACCCANCATGATTTCCAAAAAGAGTTCTGCGGCGTTTGTGTGTGTTGTTGATGTCTGACTTTGTCTTTGCATGGTAGAGTTTGAACTGTCACTTGTAGATGTAGTGATGAACTGTGTTAACTGACAATGGTTTTCTGAAGTGTTCCTGAGCCCACGTGCTAATATCCTTTACACAATGATGTGGGTTTTTAATGCAGCGCCGCCTGAGGGGTCAAAGGTCACGGCCATTCAATGTTGGTTTTGGGCCTTGCTGCTTACGTGCAGAGATTTCTCCAGATTCTCTGAATCTTTTGATGATATTATGGTCTGTAGATGATGAAATCCATCAATTCCTGCAGTTGGACAAAGTTGAGAAACACTGTTCTTAAACTGTTGGACTACTTGCTCACGCAGTTGTTGACAAAGTGGTGAACCTGACTCCATCTTTGCTTGTGAAGGACTGAGCCTTTTGGGGATGATGCTCCTTTTATACCCAATCATGACACTCACCTGTTTAAATCAACCTGTTCACCTGTGGAATGATCCAAACAGCTGATTTTTCAGCATCAGCAACTTTAACAGACTTTTGTTCAACCTGTCCAAGATTTTTAGGAACGAGTTACAGCATCAAATTCAAAATGAGAGAATATTTGCAGAACAAACATGTCTTGCCTTTGTGGTGTTTTCAATTGAATATAGGTTGACGAGGATTTGCAAATCATTGTATCTAGGTTGTAAGTTGGTGATGGTTTTATTATTCCAACATATCTTAAAGGAAAAATGACTTCAGTTTATTTTACACTGCAAAAACTGAAATAAAAGCAAGTGTTTGTCACTTTTTTAGTAAAAAAAGTGTCTTATTAGACTTAATTTGAGCCTCATTCACCTGAAAAGTCAAAGAAAAATGTCTAATTTCTGGAATTTAAAAGATGAGAATGACGCCTGAGGAGTAAAAAAAAGCTGGTGAGCAATGAAGTGAGAACATTCTTCCTGTTCAGTTTCTTGTCTGAATTCATGATTTATTTCAAGAATCCAAACTTCCTCTGAACATGTGCATGAAAAGTGTTTCCTGAAAGGCGTAACTGTCCCTTTAAGGACCTGGTTTTACCTTCATGTAGAACATGAACACCTCTGCAGCCACGCTCATCTCCAACACGCCGTGAACGATGAGTTTGCAGAAGGCCGCCAGCAGATTCCTGCGTCTGTGCAGATCCTCCAGCCGCTCCTCCTCCGAGTGTTCGCTGACTGAAGGAGGAGAAGAGGAGAGGAGGAGAAGAGGAGAGGAGGAGAAGAGGAGTGATTCATCAGGAGAGATCATAGAAGAGGGAGGAAAGAAGAAAGTGGAGTCGTGGGGCGAGAGTGTGAGTTAGTTAGAGGACGATGACTTTAGCAGGTGGAAATCAAAGATAACAGCGAGCAGAGTTATGGTTGTGACACCATGTGGCTTCAATCTTCCTCAGGGCTAATAAAAGCGGCTCGAGGTGAGCCAGAGTTAATGGAATTTTCTCACGGAAAGAGATCGGCCTGATTTTATGATTTAACTCTGTGCCCCTGCCCTCCGAGTGCTCTCTGATCCAGCAGCTAATAGAAAACACCGTCTATATATATCGCAGAGCCATAACCAGGCAAATCCAATAAAACAATCGCTTTTTATTACATGTTCAAAAACCAATAATCCCCTATTGCATTTGGTTGAACATTTAAGAGATTCCCACCAGGACGGCCGCCGCCGCCGCCGCGCTCTGAACTCGGCCATATTTGGACGCAATAAGTCTGAGGAGGAGGAGAAGCTGCTGTAAAGATAATAAAAGTGTTCAAGTTTCAGGGAGACATGAATGAAATCACAAGTTCAGCTGCAGAAAACTCACCACGGAGAAAACACCACAACAACACGCCATAACAACCATAACAAAAAACCACCAAAACACCAATAACACCAAAAGAAAACCCAAAAAAGCTGCTGTAAAAGTAATAAAAGGGTTCAAGTTTCAGGGAGACATGAATGAAATCACAAGTTCAGCTGCAGGAAACTCACCACAGAGAAAACAAAATAAAAACAACTAAATCCCAAAGCACCAAAACACAGTAAATCCACAACATCAAAGCAACCTAAAAACACCAAAAAACCCAAGTCACCAAAACTCAAACCACCAAAAACACAAAACCATAAAAATAAATAACCACTTACTACCTATAACCCAAACCATCGAAAACCTTCAACATCAAAAAGACTTTAAACCACCAAAACAGCCAAAACCCAAACCACTAAAAAACCCAAAACAGATTAATAACACCAATAAACTAAACACCATATCAACCAAAACACCTAAAACCAAAACCTTCAAAAAAACTTAGACCCAAAACACATTTCCACTGAAAACCCAAGGTACCAAATCCACCAAAACACCCAAAACCAAAACTATCAAATTGATACAATACCAAAAATCCAAACCATTTAAAAACCAAAACTCAAACCACCAAAACCACCAAAACCCTTCAAATACTGAAAACCACTAACTACCTATAACCCAAACCATCAAAAAGACTTTAAACCACCAAAAAAGCCAAAATCCAAACCACTAAAAAAAAAAAACATTAATAACACCAATAAACCAAACACCAAATCCAGCAAAACACAAAACCAAAACCTTCAAAACAACTTAAGCCCAAACAACCAAATTGACCACAATACCAAAAATCCAAACAGCCAAAAACCTACAAAAAAAAAAATTATATATATATATATTTATACACAATATCAAAATTCTAAACCATTAAAAAACCAAAACACCAAAAGACCCACAACAGTTAAACACAAAATCCACCAAAACACCTGAAACCAAAAGTTTCCAAACACTAAAACCCCAAAAACACATTTACACCAAAAACCCAAAAATACCAAATCCACTATATCACTGTAAACTAAAACAACCAAACACCAAAATCCACCAACTCCCTCATTATTGCTTATTTAAAATCAGGCCGCTGTGATGATTACCCATCATCCTCTCTGAGAGTTTAGAGTCTGTTTCTGGTGTGAGAACAGAAACAGGGTTTGGTTTGAAGCTGAAGTTCAGCTCGATGGAAACCAGACCTGGTTTTTATTTAGTCTTCGGTTCTGAATCCACTCATTAAACCAAACTTGAGGCCGTGTGTTTAACTCCTGTAGCTTTTTGAGCCACAACAGGAAAATAAATCTAACTCTGAGCGACTGAAGGCGAGAAAATGATGTGAGTCTCAAACTCAGTTTGACGAGAGCGCCATCTGCTGTAGAGTCACAGAATGTGCTCACGACCACAACAACTTCAGGAGTGAAACCAAAAACCAAGAGTGTGTTTCAGACACTTTTCACACAGGAATCTGAGTCTGTGAACTTTACATGAAGTTTAATTCCTTTAAAGTTTAATCTAAAGACCAAAAAGCTGAATTCAGACTCTAAAATTCTCTGAGTGAAAAAAGCTGGTTGAGAAATATTTTGAATGAAACTTCAACTTTTTTGTATTTTTCTGTGGAAATCAGCTTCATTTCTTTGCTCCTGTAGATAAAAAAAAAATCTACTTTTCAGATTTTTCAAGTAAAAAAACAATGTTTTAAAACAAAAAAGTTGAAATATCTCTTCTTATTGGCAATTTTTTTATTCTCTACTAGCAAATCAGGCATAATATTGTTTGCTGATATCTCAAAATAAGTTTTTTCTAATGTATTGAAACATAAACTTCTCTTACATTCAGGTTTTTAGTGTAAGCACGATTCCTTGATCTTTATCCAACATTCAAATGTTGATCATTTGCCTTTAAAGTTTATATTTATTCATATTTCTCCTGTTATTCAATTTATTGTTTGTTCTTAATGTATGATGTTTTCATTCGTCTCTAAATTTATTATTCACACCTTTAAATGAAGCCTGATCATGGAGCCTTTTCTTCTGACTATAAAAATCTTGAATGATGAAAAATGTTGATTTTTTTCTTTCCGCTCCTTTATCCCTCAGTCTCAAATTAAGTACAAAATGAAAAATAAAGGTAAAATAACTCATTGAGTGTTTTATAATCGAGCTGATTTTCTACTTCTAAATTGTTCAGAAGCACTTGCATGAATAAAAATCTTATTTTGAAGCTGAAGTTGAACTCCAGTTGTTGAGTTTGTTTATAAACTTGTGACGTCCCAGAATGAAATAAACCGATAAACTGAAGCAGGTAGAAGATTAAATGATGAGCAGAAAGGAGGAGAAGATAAAAAAGGCTCTGAACTTTCACCTCCTGAGTGTCCGTCGCTCTCCGCTCCCACGAAGACGTGCTGACACACGAAGGTCAACAGCGCCCTCTGCAGTTTGGGGCTGGGAGTGTAGAGCAGGGGCCCGAAGGAGGAGGGGTCCCACAGGTGGAGCTGGTAGGAGTGAGCCGTCAGGACGTCACAGACGCCCAGAAACGCCTGAGAGGAGGAGGAGAAGAGGAGGAGGAGTGAGAGGAGGTGAAGGAGGAGAAAGGCTGAGAGAAATGGAGGAGGAGGAGGAGGAGGAGGAGGAGGAGGAGGAGTTACCTGCTGCCGCACGGAGAGGTCCAGGTGAGACAGAGAGTGATGAGCGCGCTCACAGAAGAGACGCAGCTGCAGCCTCTGAGACACGGCTTTGTCCTGACACACACACACACACACACACACACACACACACACACACACATACACACAAACACACACACTTGAGCACACCAACAACAGAAACCATGTTTTGTGTTTTGAAAGTGCAGCAGCTTGTACTGACTCTGGATGTGAGCGTGTCTGCGCTGACGTTCAGGGACCAGATGATGGAGAAACTCAGACACTGAAGCAGCTCCAGCAGCATCTGCACAACAAACACACACACACACATAAAAACAAGAAAAAAAAACAGACAAAGAGACGGAGGTGAGAGGCTGAAAAGATAAAGAACTCAAACTCTAAGTTACCGTAAAAACTCAACGTGTTGTCGGCTGAAAATGACTGATATTTTTTTTTCCAAACACCACACAACTTTTTAAAAACTGTCTCCTATACTTTCACTTTCTGGAACATAAATCTAGTTAGAAATAAAAATATCTGAGCTGGAGCATTTTGACTGACGGACACTATCTAGCACTGTTTGAGTTTCCTCAAATTTAAATTCAAATAAATGAAATAAAAGGACAATTTTCAACAACTTATCTCAAAATTACAGCTTCTCTCCTAATTTGGACTTTGAGCTAAAACTTCAACTTTAAACCTGTCAGCTGATCATTTTAAATGTCATAATTTTGACTTTCTATCTTAATTTTCAACTTTTTATCAAATAAGTTTCATGATTTTCTTGGATTTTTTATTTTTAGTCCTATAATTTTGATTTTTTTCCCCATGGTCTAGATTTTTTGTCTTAATAGTTTTTCCTTTTCTCTTAATTTTCAACTTTTTATCACAAAAGTTTCATGAATTTCTTGATTTCTGTACTTTAAATCATATTATTTCTAAATTTTTTCTCCCATATTCTAGACTTTTTGTCTTATGATTTTTACTTTTTATCTCAAGATTTTGGCTTTTTTTCTCATAATTTTATCTTTTATCTCAAAATTGAACTCTAATCTCATAATTGCTCATTTTTTGTTGTAAAATTTTGACTTTTTATATTTTAATTTCTCATTTTTAATCTCATAGTTTTGACTTTGTACCTCAAAGTTAAACTTTTTATCATATTATCATCATCTTTTTCTTAATTTTTTGACATTTTTATCTTTTAATTTCTCATCATTTATCTCATGACTTTGACTGTTTATCTCAAAGTTCAACTTTTTATCTCATTATTTTTCCTTTTTTATTTCATGATTTTTATTAAGAAACTTTGACCTTTGAAGCCATAGAAAGTGATGAGGAGAAGCTGAAACGTCTGTTTTGTGGTAACGTCGTGTTTCCAGTGAGTATGAAAACAAGCTTAAAAGACGCTTTGACACAAAAAATATGAACAAACCAAGATTATTATCATCATTATTTTTAGATAAATTTTCCTAGATGAGCAGTAAATGTTCTTCAGGAAAGTTTTGAAGGTCCATTGTTGTGACATTAACTCTAGAATAAAAATGTCTAATGTCAGAGATTTGTGATGTAAAAATGTGGTTCACGTCTTAAATAATGAACCACAGGTGTAAACATACCTCAGGTGTTGGTCCACCCTGAGCGCCCCCTGCTGACAGGACAGGAGACAGCAGCTCAAACAGTTTCCACCTGGAGAGGTCGTGACAGCTGAACAGGAGAGAAACGAGAGAAAGGAGAGAAAGGAGAGAAAGGAAAGAAAGGAGAGAAAGGAGAGAGAGAAGAGAAAGGAGAGGAAGGAGAGAAACGAGAGAAACGAGAGAAAAGAGAGACAAGAGAGCCGAGAGAGACGAGAGAGACGAGAGAGACAAGAGAGACAAGAGAGACGAGAGAGAAAGGAGAGAAACGAGAGAAAGGAGAGGAAGGAGAGGAAGGAGAGGAAGGAGAGAAAGGAGAGGAAGGAGAGGAAGGAGAGGAAGGAGAGGAAGGAGAGGAAGGAGAGAAAGAAGAGGAAGGAGAGGAAGGAGAGGAAGGAGAGAAAGAAGAGGAAGGAGAGGAAGGAGAGAAAGGAGAGGAAGGAGAGGAAGGAGAGGAAGGAGAGAAACGAAAGAAAGGAGAGAAACGAGAGACAAGAGAGACAAGAGAGACGAGAGAGAAAGGAGAGAAACGAGAGAAAGGAGAGGAAGGAGAGAAAGGAGAGGAAGGAGAGGAAGGAGAGGAAGGAGAGGAAGGAGAGAAACGAGAGAAACAAGAGAAACAAGAGAAAGGAGAGAAAGGAGAGAAAAGGGAGGAGAGAAAAGGGAGAAAGGAGAGAAACGAGAGAGAGAGAAACGAGAGAAGAGAGAGAAAGGAGAGGAACGAGAGAAAGGACAGAAAGGAGACAAACGAGAGAAACAAAAGAAAGGAGAGAAACCAAGGAAAGGAGAGAAACGAGAGAAAAGAGAGAAACAAAAGAAAGGAGAGGAAGGAGAGAAACGAGAGAAAAGAGAGAAACGAGACAAACGAGAAAAGAGAGAAAGGAGAGAAACAAGAGAAAGGAGAGAAAGGAGAGAAAAGAGAGAAGAGAGAGAAAGGAGAGAAACGAAAGAAACGAGAGGAAGGAGAGAAACGAAAGAAACGAGAGAAAGGAGAGAAAGGAGAGAAAGGAGAGAAAGGAGAGAGAGGTTAACTCAGATCACAGTAAGGAGAAAGTTTTCAGACTTTATTCAGAGAAAATCTAACTTATAAAACGCTCTGAGCTTCTTCAGCGTGATGAGGATTTCTGCAGCTTCTTCCTCGTCAGCAGTGAAAGTGTCGTCCTGCAGCAGAGAAACAGAAACAGGAGCTGAATTCTCCACACACGCGGTTAAAGACTGAGGTTAAAGACTGAGGTTAAAGAAAACGATGAAGAGTGTGATCAGCGTCTCTCCTTCACCTTCAGGCTGCTCTGCAGAAGCTTCCTCAGTTTCTCCGTCCAGTTCTGCAGCAGCTCGTCTCTGACGCTCTGAGCCGCCGCGCTGAAGGTCGACTCCTCCGAACACAGACTGAGGAACGAACGAGCCGCAGCCTCCAGGACCAGAGGGCTCGAGTGGAGGTTCAGGACGGAGCTGATACCGGACAGCAGGTCTGAGACCACCTGAGGAAGAGGAGGAGGAGGAGGGGGAGGAGGAAGAGGAGGAGGAAGAGGAGGAGGAGGAAGAGGAGACGATGACACAAACAGGTCGTCATGTTCCTGAGTGTGAAGGAGTCAGAACTGACCTGAGAGTTTCCAGCTTCATTATTCTCTGTGACGAAGAACTGAGGAATCTTCATCAGAGAGGAAACAACGTCGGGACTTTCTGAGAACTGAACCAACAAAAACAGAAATAAACGCGTTAAAACAGAAAATATCACAGAATAAAAAGATGAAATCAGAGCATAAATACCTTAGAGAGTAAGTGAGGAAGCACCACCATGAGATGATCAGTGAGTTTGGAGCAGTCGTCAACCTGAACCTTCTTTTCTCTGGCACTCATCACCTAACAGATAAACACAGACTGTCTCTCTTAAAGAGGGGTATGATGCTCAGACTGTGTCTCTTAAAGAGGGGTATGATGCACAGACTGTCTCTCTCAAAGAGGGGTATGATGCACAGACTGTCTCTCTTAAAGAGGGGTATGGTGCACAGACTGTTTCTCTTAAAGAGGGGTACGATGCACGGACCATGTCTCTTAAAGAGGGGTATGATGCTCACACACATTTATTTCAACAGATGTTTTCTGTTCTACACCAGAGTAACTCAACTCTGCACAACCGCGACCAACTGTTGGAAACTACTTTTGACAGAGAAACAATCTAAGTGGTGAAAAGAGGCAAAAACAGCAAGAAGTAGCAATAAAAATAAGTTTGAGGTGGAAAAAATGGCTAAAAGCAAAAAACAAAAAATGGGTGAGAAACGGGAGAAAACTTGGAAAGTAGAAAAACTTGTCAGAGTCCAAACATTTCTGTTTTAAAGTCTTTCTCTCCGAGACACTGAGTTCTGTTTTCATGGCACAACAAATCACAAAAAAGGAGAACATAGTTGCAATTGTATTATTTTTGCAAATCATTCAGCCTACAACAATAAAATGAAACAAGAAGTTTTAATCTGGCTTCATCCAGTTTTCAAATTTTGTGTTTTGTAATATAAGCATATTATGGTACATCTTGTAAAAACAAAAAAAGGCCTTATTTGCATGAATTAACAAAATCTGAAAAACTGATAGGTATAATACGTTTTTTGTTTGGTATCATTTTACTCATGAACCCGCCAAGTTTCATGGTTGCACCCGTTGAATGAAATCTTCCTCTTTTTTACTCATTTCACTAAAAGTGGTGGGTTCAACTTTGGACTTAAATCTAAAACAAAATAAAGAAACTTTAAGTGTATGATTCAGGAGGGTATTATGACCAATAACAACTGTGCGATATTTCTTTTGTAATTCTCTTTTTTGTATTTTTTTCAGCTTGGTTGACTGGCGTAGCATTAATTTCTGGAGCAGGCCTGTTTCTCCTCTGACCTTCTTGGCTCCGCTCCTCCCAGCGAGCACCGGCCCCTCTGAGGCCTGACGCACCGACGCCACCAAGATCTCCACCAGAACAGCTTCTTCCTCAGGAGTCAGAGCTGCAGACAAACGAAGACATCGTTTCTGAACATTTAATAGATGAGACACCAGAGACGTGTTGGTGAAAGAGGAGTTAGAGTCTGACTGAGAGACGGAGGCTCCTGCAGCAGCACAGACGTCAGCGTGGACCAGTCCTTCAGCACCGACCCCCCACAGTCCCACAGGCTGTCCACCAGGTACACCACGTGTTTGTGCAGCTGCAAACACACACACGTTAGTCTCATTATTCATTTAAAAACAACAACAACAGAGACAGAAATGAGTGAAAGCTTCACCTGCGACTGCTGACAGAACCTGAGCAGAGCTTTAATTCTGGTTAAAGTTTCTCGTTTCTGTTCGTCCTCCTCGTTTAAATCGTCCTGAGTTTCTGATTCAGTGCAGAGCAGCCTGAGAGAAAACCAAACATTTCAGTAAAATATAAACTTGTGGCTCAGTTTTCTGTGAACACGTGAAGAGTAACTCACCGTGAGTACAGCAGTTCTCCTGCAGCGGCCGCTAGAGGGCGCTGTGAGGAGTAAACAAACTGGAGCAGCTGATCGTAATCCTCCGAGCTGAGAACTTCATCCGAGGTTCTGAGGAGAAAAATAAATCCATGAAAACTTTTCTGATCTGATTCTGTCTGCAAACTGGGTTTTGACTCTAAACTTTTAGATTAATAAGCAAGAAAAAAACCTTTTCACTCACTTTGAGATGAGCACCAAGAGTTTCATCGTCTGCATCGCAACTTCGTTGTCTTTATCCAGAGTCATAGAAATCATTCTCTCCTGCAGCGACACAAATAAAATCAAACTCTTTCAACTCTGATATTGTTATTCTAAAAGTTATGATTTCAGTCCACTGACTTTTTTAAAACTTTTCAAAGACCTGACATTTGTGTAAAATCTCCTTCTGTATTGATCTTATGTAATATTCTAATTTTCTAAGACACTAAATTTTGTGTTTACGTTATTTGTAAGCCATAATAATCATCAACATTTACAGAAATAAAGACTTAAAATAATTCATTCTATGTATAATGAGTTTAAATAATACCAAGGTTTATCATTCTGAAATGAGTGACCACAAATATTTCACTTTTTCACAATATTCTTATTTTCTAAGATGTGCCCGTTTATGCAAAAAAGTTTCTTTAGCTGATTTGTTTAAAACTGAATTCCTACTTCTTTACCTCATGTGTGTGTTTTGAAATGAAAGCCCATTTCAGCCAGTGAAAAACAATAATATTAAAACATGGCTTTGAGAGTTTGTTTTTTCATTTTTGCCCGTATTAATAAAAAATTAGGGGATGAGGGGAAAAAGGGTAAATTCTAATGTCAAAAGTCAAAATTTTGAGAAAAAAGGCAAGATTTGAGACAAAGAAGTCAAAACTCTAAGGTGATGAAGCCATAATTATGAGATAAACAAAAATTTTGTGTATAAAAGTAAAAAAATTGAGAATATTATGTCAATTTTTTTAGATACTTAAGTCAAAATATGAGACAAAAAATCAAAACTCTGAGATAAAAGGTTCAGTTTTGAAACCAAAGTGGCAAATTTGAAATAAAAAGTTGAAATTTTAAGATTTATGAGATTAAGAGTTGAAATTTTGAGATAGCATGGTCAAATGATAGGAAAATGAAGTCAAAATTGTGAGGAAAAAAATAATTTTCAGATAAAAAAAAAATCGGAATCTTGATTTTATGTGGGTTGAAAATACCCAACAAAGTAGGTTTTTTAATTTTAATTTATTTATACACCAAATGGAAACGGAAATTCATAGTTTACTTTTTGAAATGAGAATGAAAAAGAGGATTATCTCCTTAAAAATAATAAACAATATTAAATTTTTTCATGAATCTAAACAGTTTGCCTTTTTTAATGAAGAGTGATTTTTTGATTTTGTTTGTTAAACAGCTCATTAGATGAAGAACCTTAAAATAATGGAACAATAACTTGTGTTTAGATTATTTGTCTGAATCTTTCAGCCTGAAACAGATTTTTTTTGTACCTTGAAGCGGTTGGTGAAGAGGTCGAGCTTCGGGAGCAGAACAGAATCCCCGTACAAACCCTGAAGACTCAACACACACTTCAGACGAACGTCAGGAACCTGCAGAGAGCGAGCGCGTCAGTGAGAGAGCGTTTCTCTAAAACCGTTACAGCGTTACGTCACGTGACGTCATCACCTTATCGTGCATCATCCAGCCCACGTATTTGAGGTAGCTGTCGTTGAGGAAAGTGGAGCTGTAGAGTTTCATCCACAAACCCAGTTCCTCCATGCAGATGGAGCGGATCTCAGGCAGAACGTCCCTGCACACGGTCACACACACGTCACATAATATCAGAGTGCAACACATTTCCCTCTCACCTACAAAAACTTGAGAATCTGCAAAAGACGGTTTTATGAGCAATAACACGATCTGGGGTCAGTTCTCCCTCCAGAAAACTTTTCAAACATCACAATTTCTTACGTCTAACTCAATATAACTACCTACAAAATACCTGAATGTGCACAAAATTAAACATCTCATCACTGGGAAAAAGCAAAGACTGAGATGTTCCAGCTTTAGTTTTGTATGCAGAGGTTACAAATCTGGAATGAGTTTGACAATGAGATTAAAAAAAACTAAAACTGCTGCTCTTAACTGTGTATAACTGATTTACTGGTTATATAAATGTATTTACCCACAATATCAGAATCATCTGCTCTGTGTTTGTGTCTGTAAATATGTTGTTATTGTGTTTTGTTTGTTCCCACTTTATTTGTTGGAAATTTCCCCCCTGTTAAAAGCTTTAAATAGTTTCCATCATTCACACACACTCACCTGTATCTTTTCAGAAACACACTTTTGAAGATGATGTCCATCATGTTCTCGATCTCCGTCCTCTTTTCCTGCAGCTGCAAACACAAACACACGTCACTGTTCGTTAGAAGTCTATGTGCTGGATTAATCTAACATCAGTGTGACCATATTCTGAAAAACCAAAAAGAGTTAGGACCTTCTACCAAAGACCACAAAGTAGCTTCATAACACAAACATTTATTTAATCTCTTAAGACCTGGACTTTACTTTTCTGCCTCTCAGACCCATGAAACTTCATTTTTTTAAAACTTACATCTATCATCCACATTTAAAAACACTTCCCATATTATCTTTTGGTGAAATCACAACTTAACACCGATTTCAGTGAGAAAAAACAGTGTAGGTTTGAACAATAATACTTATAACTAAAAACTAGTAGCTAACTAATAACACTAAAAACATAACTTCCTGTACAAAGATCAAATTTAGGTCCCACTGATCTTAAAAACCAGGAAAAATTAAAATAACAGCAGACAAATGCTCAAGTCTTAAGAGGTTAAAACACTCCCTCTTTATTTGAAGAGAAACATTTGTTTAATGGCAACAAAAATAATATATTGAAGCCGATTTCTGCCAGTGAAAAATATCAAAATGAAAAACTGGCCTTATTGTGATTTCTCCCTCTTTCTTTTTTTTGCAGATAAAAGCAAAAAATTGTAAAATAAACAGGCAAAATTTCAACTTTTGCCGCATAAATTTGACTATTTATCTAAAAATTCTGACTTTTTCATCTCAATTTTGTATTTTTTAGCTCAAACATTTCCACTTACTTCTCATCATTTTGTCTCATCTCATAGTCAGTCTGTTAATTTCTCTCGTCTCAAACTCTTGACTCTTTTAGTTCTTCATGGTTCTTCCATTTCTTGACAGATGCTTTTTTTTATTTTTCTCTCAGTCTAACTGTGTTACTCAAAACTCTCTGTCTCTTCACGCCGCTGTGTTCAAGTGAAAATTGGAGTTTACAGTTGTTAATTCATAGATGTGTCTGATGAGGTTATCGAATTACAGACACTACTAGTTTTTTTTTTAAAGCTAAAAATAAATTACTACCCGAAGGTATTCAGAAGTTTTTTGAGTTTGCTGCATATGATGAAAATCATGGAAGAAGATTTAATTTTAGGCATCAATTTGCTCGGACGACGTTGAAACAAATGTGTATTTCAGTCGTTGGTGTTAAATTATGGAATTGACTTGAAGGGATGCAGAAATATTTTTCAATTTAAAAAAAATATATATAAAGAGAGACATTTCTTAAGTTATGACCTTGAAATTTAATTTGACACATTGTTCTTTACTTATGTTTATTTGGTTTATTTTTTTAATTTTTTGGTTGTTGTTTGTTCTTTTGTTTTTTGATTGTTTGGTCCCATCTTGACAATCTTGAAACTTGAGTTCCTTTTTTTGGAGGCTCTAAGAGTCGGGGTGGAGGTGATGGTGGAGAGACATTTGGAAGTTTTGCAATCAGAATATTTATCACTTTGTTCTTCCAGCTGCTCCTTTCCAGTCATGCAGAGTTTCAATGTTTAAATATGTGTAATTTATCAAATATTGTAATATTGTAAACTCTCATGTATGGGACAAATAAAAAAAAAAAAAAAATCAAAAAAGAAAGGTTTAACTTTTCTTTGGATTAAATCTTTATAACAGGAGTGGTAAGGCTTTGTTTTCGGGGGCAGCTGCCACCCTGTGCCCTCCCGTGGATCCACCCCTGGGTCACAGTGACTCGTTTCTCACCTCTGTGATCTTCTTCTGCGTCCTCTCCAGCTGCACCGAGCTCTTCTGTCTCATCGTCTTCCTCTTCTGCACCTCCGACAGTTTCTGACTGTTCTCGATTCCCACGCTCAGACTCAGGGCGACGCCCACCAGAGAGCTCAGCAGCTTCACAGCTTATCGCACAAAAACACAGAGAAACACAGATTAGTTTACAACATTTCTTCACGTACGGCTGCGTGTGTGTTTAGGTTCTTACCTGCCAGCGTGCAGGTGTGTCTGAAAGCACGGACGTAGGAGTCAGAGAGCTCGGCGAGCAGAGAGATGATGGTGTTCATCAGGTAACTGTCGAATATGACGCTGTGCTGACTCTGAGTCACCAACACGGACACAAAGTCACAGAACTCAGAGTGAAACCAGCGTCCGTACGGTCCAGACTGGATCAGAGGATACTCCACGCTGTCCTGAGCCAGAACCAGAGAGGAAAAGACTCAGTGAACTTTCTTTATCCAACTGTCTTTAAATGACTGATCAGCTGCAGAAAAGGTTCAGTTTGTGTGTGTCAGGCCCAAACCTTTGTAGTTTAGATTCTTCAACTCTAATTCTACTGAAGTTGAGACATTGTATGAAACAAATATTCTCTCATTTTGAAATTAACGCCTGCAACTCGTTCCTAAAAATCTTGGACAGGTTGAAGAAAAGTCTGTTAAAGTTGCTGATGCTGCAAAAACAGCTGTTTGGATCATTCCACAGGTGAACAGGTTGATTTAAACAGGTGAGTGTCATGATTGGGTATAAAAGGAGCATCATCCCCAAAAGGCTCAGTCCTTCACAAGCAAAGATGGAGCCAGGTTCACCACTTTGTCAACAACTGCGTGAGCAAACAGTCCAACAGTTTAAGAACAATGTTGCTCAAGCGGATTTAAAGAATTTATTTAGGAAACTTAAAGTCCAAACACAAAAGAAATCCCAAAAACTCTTCTTGGAAAAAAAAACAAAACCTAAATTAACTCTTACTCAGAAAAATACACAGGGCACAGGAGACGCAGGAACTCGACGATGAATGAACAAGCAACTGAACACCAGACAGAGACTTTATAGACAAAGAACCAATCAGACACAGGTGTGACACAAGACACAGGTGAAACACATGAGAGGCAATCAAAGTGGAGGGAAACTCAACTAAGCACAGGGAGAAAAGGAGTGAACGGGCACAAAACCCAGAAACATTAACATCAAACACATGAAACACACTGAACAGGAAAGAACCAAAACCAGGATCATTACAGAATTGATGGATTTCATCATCTACAGTCCATAATATCATCAAAAGATTCAGAGAATCTGGAGAAATCTCTGCACGTAAGCAGCAAGGCTCAAAACCAACATTGAATGGCCGTGACCTTTGACCCCTCAGGCGGCGCTGCATTAAAAACCCACATCATTGTGTAAAGGATATTAGCACGTGGGCTCAGGAACACTTCAGAAAACCATTGTCAGTTAACACAGTTCATCACTACATCTACAAGTGACAGTTCAAACTCTACCATGCAAAGACAAAGTCAGACACCAACAACACACAAACGCTGCAGAACTCTTTTTGGAAATCATGGACGTGGTGTCCTCAGGGCCAAAGAGGAAAAGGACAATCAGGATTGTTCTCAGAGCAAAGTTCAAAAGCAGCATCACAGCTTGAGTAAAATCTCATGAGATTTTATTTGCAGAATGTGGAAGAAGGAAGGAGAACTGTAAGCGGCGGTAACCATGGATACCACAAACATTTTAAAAGCTGAACTGACATTTTGATGAACGTTGTTGGGTTGTTGCTGATGTTGTCGACAGATGGAGGCGCCAGAGTCTGTATGTGTGGTCGAGTTCACAGAGGAGGCAGTTGTTCACGTCCACACAGTGACGTGTTTTTGTGACAAAAGTGTTTTCATCGCACTTTGATATAAACTTCAATACGGAAACTTCTGTGAAAAACCCACCTCATGAGAGCGTCAGAACCTTTTTATCCAAATTTGAGAAGTTTTTGGAGTTTCCATGACTGTTTTTTAGGTTTTGTGCAATTCTTTGGGTAACTGTCCCAGTATCTGTGAAGGCAGCATTAATGCTGAAAGGTACAAACAGGTTTTGGAGCAACATCTGCTGCCATCCAAGACACTTTGTCTTTTTTAGGGACGTCCCTGATTATTTCAGCAAGACAATGAAACCAAGACACATTCTGCTCCTGTTACAACAGCGTGGCTCCGTAGTAGAAGAGTGCAGCTACTGATAGTCTACTAATACAGAATTCCAGCTCCAAAGCTTCAACAATTACTGAACGAGTGTTGTTAAAGGAAAGAGGATGAAACACAGAGGAAACATGAACCTGTCCAAGCTTTTTAGGAACATGTGCAACGTTGAACATTTGGGGTTGTAATAACAAAAATACGACACAACCAGTTCATGTTTAAAGTTTCAGGATGAAGAACTGACCGTGTCCATGGGCCATGTGACCGTGAGGATCCAGGGAAAAGCCAGAAACTTCTTGTACTGCAGACCAGCCGCCTGAAACACAACGGAGCTTCAGTTTTACCTGAATGGGTCAGAAAGATGAAACAGAAAAGAGGAAGAAGACTCTGACCTCATCCAGCTCCTCCACCATCTTACTCATGACGTCTCCGTCCTCTTTGCTCTGACACATCTCTGCTGTGACCACACCTGCACAGACAGAAAGGTCAAAAATAAAGCTGAGTTTACCTGATTCTGAGTCGTTTATTCTTTGCTCACCTTTGCAGCCGCAGCACTGGATGAAGAAGCTGATGAGGTCGAGCAGAGAGGAGTCTCTGTCCGTCACGTACGCCTCGATCCAGTCATCGATCACCGCCTGTTCAGACGTCACAGGCGTCACATTTTCTGTCTGAAGCCTCAGAACTTGAACCTGACCTCATAATGACCTCATACCTGCATGGCGCCGCGGCCCATGGTGATGACCTCGAACAGCGTGACGGCCTCCACATGTTTCTGTCTGCTGCCTCGACCTCTGCTCGTGCTGCTGCGAACGGCTTTGGCGCTTTTGTTCGTGACGTTCTCCGAGGCTGTGTGCGCTCGTTTCCTTCGCCTCTGTGGGTTTACAGAATAAAAGCAGAATAAAAACTCTGAACTGATTCAAATTCACATGATTTTGCATCAAAACGCTGCATCCTAAAGGTTTTACCACACTTCTGTAACATCAACTGAGAGAGATTTTAACATTAACAGGCATTTTCTAACAATAAATATTTCTAAATTCTGTTAAAAACACCCTGGACAAGTTACAGCAATTATTTTCTCAGTTATAAAAAATGTTTTTCTGCAAAGGTGAGTATTTTTCTGAATGTAAGACAAGAAATTCCCTGAGTGTCTGTTTGCATCGGGTCAGAACTTTGCTGTGCACTACTCAGAGAGCACAAGAGTTTTGTGAATGTGCGACCATGTAGAGACAGAAATGACATCCTGTTATACAAAAAAGATAAATAACATAAGACTATTTAGTCATTTAATTTAATAAAACAAAGTGTAGACATGATTTATGAGATTTATGGGTAACCCACTGTTTAATTTTTCACACCCACTGTGACGCTGGCTGCACTAGATATTGCACTATTATAAAAATAGTCTACCATGTTTAATTACGAGTTTTTCTCCATAGTGATATGAGCTGCACTGTGATAAAAACAACAGCCTGCCTTATTATATATTTTATTCATCAATGTGTTATTACAACTTTTAAAAGAAAAAGTTCTTTGTGATAAAACAAGATTTTGAAACCAAATAGACTTCTTCCAAAAAAATCTCTCATTGCAAAAGGAAGTAGTCTTATATCCTGAATAGTCTTATATTTCTGGTCAATAGGAAATATAATCATTAAATCTCATTCTCATTTCTTATAACTTGACCAAAATACCCACACACAAGTATCATGAATACAGAACTGAAATACAATAGAAATGATGAAAAAATGTATGAATAGAATAATTGTTCACAAAAATACAGAAAAGTATATGTATATACTGAGACATGTAAACATATGACCATAAATACACATTAACACACACATATATATATAACATATTCACATATACGGGTCAATGAGGTGACGTCCCCTTTTTTGTGTCTGAGTGTAATATTTCCTTCCATCATGAATTGAGTATTTCATCACATGTATTTCTTTATTCTATGAAACCTGTGTTATTTGAACACATCTTTAAACTATTAAAATATAACATGTTTTTTTGTGTTTTGGTTCCTCAAGCCCCCAAAATGTCAGGTGGTGCAACCGTCCTGACAAGTATCCACAGTAATTAAACTCTAAAAATTGAATGTCAGTTATTGTAAATGGAAATTAAAAATACAGTGGCATTATTTTATGCTTGAACCTTTTTAAATAAAACATTCTTTACAAATAAAAAGAATTTTAAAGCTGTTGAGAAANTTTAACATCAAATTATTTATCTTATTCACAAATAAAAGAAATGAAACACACAAAATGAAAATGTATGAGTCACTACAGACACTTGAGAGATACTTGCCAATAATTTCACACAGAAAAAATAACAGGAACATATAAATATATTTTCATATATTTGGTTGCACCACCTGACATTTTTGGGTGCTCAAATTAAAAATACTAAAAAATAATGAAGCTAAAAACTTTGAAATGTTGGTCAACTACTGAAATCTGTTAGAAAACATAATTCTTCTCTCAGAAATATGTTTTTATCCATTTCCAAAGAACTTTTAAAAAATAAGTTTTTAGACCCTCTTTTTGTCATTGACCCATACACATACATACGAAAGTAAAAGTAAAAGTCAAAAACTAAAACCATAAGTCACAGAACTACAAACCTCAATCACATTACACCTGAAACTCACTGAGGCGAGTTAAAAACTTGAATAAATGTTGTCTTTGAATTCTTTATTTTTTTTGTTACTGAGCAAAGATGTTACTGGTGACACTGACAACATCCTGCTTGAGTTTCTGTGATTTCAGAGTAGAGAAAAAACAATAATCTATCCACTGCACGTGTTCAGCTTTTTTTGCACAGATTAAATGTGTATTATTGTATTGTTACGCCTTTTAGTAGTAGATTTTCAGATTAATGTGCGTGCATAATTCAGCAGTCCTGCAGGATCCACTGATGTTAAATGAGTCAAATAAAATCACTTACCACACTTTTCTGTCTGTTCTCGTTCCCAGAGTCGTCCTCTGAATGATTGACGGCTCCAGAAGAGTTTGCTGCATCGTCACTTTGAGGTTAAGTCAAACATCAAATCAGAACATGAGATGGTAAATAGATAAATAAATAGATAATAAAGTGTAAAAGAGTGTTTGAGGGGTCTTACTGCTGCTGTGAGGACCTGGATGCAGCTGCAGCAGAGGGCTCAGGTATCATCTCCTCCAGGTCTTCACACACACTGCTCAGGTGTGTGTGTCTGCATCTGGAGACATGATACACACATTACTGCAACAGGAACTTCAACAGACAGTGATTGCATGTGAGTAAAATGACATTATAGTGTACAAATGCATAATAAAAACTCTGTGACTTCATGTTTTACAGCAGGTTACAGGTAGCACAGGTGAGAATCCACATTAAACAGAATGATGACAGCTCTATGAGGCTTTAATATAACCCTTTACTGTTAAAAACACACATTATGTTCCAATAACTCCTTTATAACTAATATAAATAATAAAGCATGTTCAGTTTAACAAAGATAAATCTCTCTGAGCTGTAAACAAACAGCTCTATCGCTCCTGAACTTTTCTAACTCACCTTTCTCACCTTTATTAATCCTCCCCGTGTTTCCATGGATGTGTTTTTATCATTTAAAAGCTTCAGTTTGAATAAAGTTAAACATTAAACACGAAAATCCTCCTTCTTCTTCCTCAGCTCTCACAGTCAAGGCTAAAGCACAGCCTAACCGCCTCTGATTGGCTGACGCACACAGGGGAAAGAACATGATTGGCTGATCTTGTACGTCACTCACAGCTCGGTCCCGCCCCCTGACGCAGCTGTCAGACAGAACGTGTCCGGTTGGTTTGACGGTTTGGTGACGTCAGGCTTTACATGTCAGAAAAAGGAGACAAAAAAAAACTAAAATGACTTTTTATTTCACCTGTCACCTGATAACAACAGCAGGAGTCATTTTTATGATTTTCTGATATTTTTTTGAGTTTTTACCGAGTTTAAATCAGGGATATAAACGTTACCATAAACTGAACAGCAGGGGGCGCCATTGGTTCATAATATTATTCAAAGTATAAATGCAGCGTGTTCTTGCTTTTATTTTTCCTATAATGCCCGTATTGAACAATAAATAAATATTTTGATCGTTCATAATTTTTTTTAAATTTTATGTGCAATACTGCTAAGTTAATAAGACTAAAACAATAAAACATTGCATATAAAGTGTCAAGATTTTTGGAAAAAAGTCCAAATCATGTGGAAAAACATCAAAATAATTAGAAGGAAAAGTCTAAGTTTGAGACTAAAAGTACAAATTTGTGATAAAAAGTCATTATTTTGAATTCAAAATGAAAACTGAAGATAATTTAGTCAAACATTTGAGGTAATAAGGTTGAAATTATGAGAAAAAACTTAAAATTATGAGATCACAGTCAAAATTTTGAGATAAAAATCTAAAATTTTGAGTTTAAAATGCAAAGTGGAGATAATTAAGCCAAACATTGGAGTAAGGAGGGTCAAAATTATGAGAAAAAACTCAAATTTCTAAGAAAAATCTCAAAACTATGAGATATAAGTCATTATTATGAGTTTAAAATGCAAATTGGATATAATTAAGACAAAAATTTGAGGTATTAAGGTCAAAATTATGAGAAAAAAAATCAAAGTTATAAGAAAAAACTCAAATTAGGAGATCAAAGTCAAAATTATGAGATAAAAAGTCATTATTTTGAGTTTACAATGCAAACTGAACATAATTAAGCCAAGCATTTGAGGTAATAAGGTCAAAATTATGAGAAAAAAATTAAAATTATGAGATCATAGTCAAGATTTGGAGATAAAAATTTAAAACTTTGAGTTTAAAATGCAAAGTGGAAAGTAGTCAAGTAAGTCAAACATTTGAGTAAGGAAGGTCAAAATTATGAGAAAAAAAATCAAATTTATAAGAAAAATCTCAAAACTATGAGATATAAGTCATTATTATGAGCTTAAAATGCAAATTGAATATAATTAAGACAAACATTTGAGGCATTAAGGTCAAAATTATGAGAAAAAAAATCAAAGTTATAAGAAAAGACTCAAAATTATGAGCTCAAAGTCAAAATTATGAGATAAGAAAATCATTATTTGGGGTTTAAAATGCAAACTGAAGATAATTAGGCCAAACATTTGAGGTAATAGGGGAAAAAATTATGTGGGAAAAAATCAAGATTACAAGTAAAAGGCTCAAAATAATGACAAAAAAATATCGACATTATAAGAAAAACATCAAAATTATGAGCTCAAAGTCAAAAATAAGGAATTAAAAGTCATTAATACAAGGTCATAATACAAGGTCATAATACAAAGTGACGATAACTACACCAAATATTTAAGTTAATAAGGTCAGAATTATGAGGGAAAAAAACTCAAAATTATGAGATAAAAAGTCAACATTATGGGATATAAAGTCAAAAAATTTGATGCAAAAATCTTCAGATACAAACATCAGGAAAAAAAGTCAGAATTTTTGAGGTAGAGGCTTTTGATTTTTTGATTTGGTGAACCAGAGGAGACATGTTTTTGAGCATTGAACTTTATTCTTTAGGTATAAAAGAAACTCGTAACAGTAGTTTTGACATTAGTGCAAGGAGAGATTCACCAGGTTTACATTCATTTCCAAACAGCACACGTGAGGAAAATATAAAAACCTACATGTTTGTAAATACAGTGGCCTCTTAGATCCCAACATTAACCGGATGTTTCCGTGTTTTAGCACCTTTTCTCAGTCGTTTCTGGTTCAGTTCCTGTAGGAGAGAACAAACTGAAGGTTCAGAGAAACAGAAGCGTGTTAGACGGTCAGGACAGGAACTGGGACACGAAGGTCACGGCCTGGTGAATGTCGTCCGTCAGCTCGTCCGGGAGAGACAAGATGGTGGAGTTTAAGCTTTGAGTGATTTCCAAGATCCTGCAGGAAGAAGATCACAGCGTTATCTCTGTTTCACCTCTGTTTTATCTCTGTTTCATCTCTGTTTCATCTCTGTTTCATCTCTGCTAAATCTCTGTTTCATCTCTATATCATCTCTGTTTTATCTCTGTTTCATCTCTGTTTCATCTCTGTTTCATCTCTGTTTTATCTCTGTTTCACCTCTGTTTCATCTCTGCTAAATCTCTGTTTCATCTCTATATCATCTCTGTTTCATCTCTGTTTCATCTTTGTTTCATCTCTGTTTAATCTCTATATCATCTCTGTTTCATCTCTGTTTTATCTCTGTTTCATCTCTGTTTCATCTCTGTTTCATCTCTATATCATCTCTGTTTCATCTCTGTTTTATCTGTTTTATCTCTGTTTCATGTCTGTTTCATCTCTGTTTTATCTGTTTTATCTCTGTTTCATTTCTGTTTCATCTCTATATCATCTCTATATCATCTGTTTCATCTGATTTATCTCTATATCATCTCTATATCATCTGTTTCATCTGATTTATCTCTATATCATCTCTGTTTCATCTCTGTTTCATCTGATCTATCTCTATATCATCTCTATATCATCTCTGTTTCATCTCTATATCATCTCTATATCATCTCTATATCATCTCTGTTTCCTCTCTATTTCATCTCTATATCATCTCTGTTTCATCTCTGTTTCATCCCTGTTTCATCTGTTTCATCTCTTTCATCTCTGTTTCATCTCTGTTTCATCCCTGTTTCATCTGTTTCATCTCTGTTTCATCTCTGTTTCATCTCTGTTTCATCTCTATATCATCTCTATATCAACTCTGTTTTATCTCTCTTTCATTTTCTTTCATTTCTATATAATCTCTATTTCATCTCTATATCATCTCTATATCATCTCTGTTTCATCTCTGTTTCATCTCTGTTTCATCTCTGTATCATCTCTGTTTTATCTCTCTTTCATTTTCTTTCATTTCTATATAATCTCTATTTCATCTCTATATCATCTCTATATCATCTCTGTTTCATCTCTGATTCATCTCTGTTTCATCTGTTTCATCTGTTTCATCTCTGTTTCATCTCTATATCATCTCTATATCAACTCTGTTTTATCTCTTTCATTTTCTTTCATTTCTATATAATCTCTATTTCATCTCTATATCATCTCTATATCATCTCTGTTTCATCTCTGTTTCATCTCTGATTCATCTGTTTCATCTCTGTTTCATCTCTGTTTCATCTCTGTTTCATCTCTATATCAACTCTGTTTTATCTCTCTTTCATTTTCTTTCATTTCTATATAATCTCTGTTTCATCTCTGTTTCATCTCTATATCATCCCTGTTTCATCTGTTTCATCTCTACATCATCCCTGTCTCATCTCTGTCTCATCGCTGTTTCATCTCTGTTTTATCTCTGTTTCATCTCTGTTTCATCTCTGTTTTATCTCTGTTTCATCTCTGTTTTATCTCTGTTTCATCTCTGTTTCATCTCTGTTTTATCTCTGTTTCATCTCTGTTTCATCTCTGTTTCATCTCTATATCATCTCTATATCATCTCTTTTTCATCACTGTTTCATCTCTGTTTCATCTCTGTTTCATCTCTGTTTCATCTCTATATCATCTCTATATCATCCCTGTTTCATCTCTGTTTCATTTCCATGATGTTTCGTGGTTGTTAACTCACCAGCTGATGTAGTTTGCCGCCAGCTGAGGCTCGTGTCTGGATCCTTCCTCCGCCACCAGACTCTGTTTCATCTGTTTGAAATTTGCCTCGATGTCTTTCTTCACGTCGTAAAAAGCCTGAATCCCCCTGAAGGAGCTGACCACCTGCTGCAGAAAGAAGAGCAGGAACCTGGAGTCAGAATAAAGATGGAGCATGGAGCAGGTTGTGTATCAGTCGTGTTCTCGTTCTTACGTAAATGACCGAGAGCTGGTGGGCGATGTATTTGTGACTCCCCAGGTGTCTGATGTCTTCTTCCAGCTGCTGACTCAGCACCAGGAGCTGGTTCAGTTTGGCAACGTGGAAGAAATATTCTGTAGAAGAAGAAAACGTGAGGCAGAATTAAAAACAGTTTCATGAGACGCTTTGTGATCAGAAAACTTTTCATTATCAAGGGGAGTAAAAGTTCCATCATTAGCTTTAAAATCTGTTATTTAAACACAAAGCAGCAAAACTGTGAAAGTAAAACATCACTTTAATTAAAGATTTTGAAGGAGACATTTTCTAAAACGTAAACAAAAATAAAGTATCAAAGCCAGTTAAATATATTAAAATGAAAAAGTGGCTTTGTAAAGACTTTTCTTTTGCCCACATTAAGTCAAAAATTAAATATAAAAGTCAATTTGAAGAGTTAAAAAGTCAAAATTTCTACTTTATATCTTAATTGACCGTTTCGAATTTTGATTTCATCTCACAATTCTGACAATTTTCTCAAAATTTTCACTTTTAAATCTAAAAACATTGACTTTAATATTTCAAAATTTTGACTTAATTTAGATTTTTTACTTTTTTCCCTCATAATTCTAACTTCTTATGTTGTTATTTGACTTTTTACTTAAAAATTGACTTTTTTTTCCTCATAATTTTGAGTTTAAAATCTTCAAATATTGACTTTTTTTCTTTTGATTTTGACTTCATCTAATAATTTTGACTAATTTTTTCATCACTTTCGTTTTTAGAAACTGGACCAATCTCAGAATTTTGACTTTCTTCTCATATTTGTAACTTCTCATGTTGATAATTGACTTTTAGTTTCAGGATTTTGACTAATATCACAAAATGTTAACGTCTTATGTGCTATTTGACTTTTTATCTTGAAATTTTGACTTTTTATCTTGAAATTTTGACTTTTTTTCTTTAAATTTTGATCTTCTGTATTATAAAGTAAATTTTTTTTCCCAAAATTTTGTCTTTTCACTTTAAAATTTTAACTTCTTATGTTGTTATTTGACAATTAATTGTAAAATTTGACTTTTTTTCAGTCAAAATTTTGACTCTTTATCCCGCAATCTTCCCTCTGAAGTTCGGGAATTGGAACAACTTATTCATAATTTTAATGTTCTGTGGAACAAGCTGAGAAAACCCAAAACATTTTTTTGAGAGTTTCATAAAATCCCCAGGGACATAGTTTCACCACCAAAAATAATCAGACACGTCCGTGAAAAAGAGGCGTGTACAAGTCAGTGAGCAGAGTGAGAGTTTCCAGTTTTGGGGATGATTTTTTTTAACTCCTCAGACTTAAATCCACTCACAGAAACAGTTTCTAAACGAGCGTTTAACAAACTAAAATAACGTTTTTTTTACCGTCCATGGGCGGTTTCTCCAGCATCTCCACGGGGCTGCCCTGGATCAGAAACACCTCCACCCGAGGAAACATCACAGACAAACCCGTCATGTCCAAATAATCCTGGAGAAAAAACGTTTACGGTGAATAAGTTACAGTAGAAAGTTTTCAGATTATTGTTTCAGGTGTTGTTGGTGTGTTACCTCCAGCTGAGGCATCGGCTTTGGTAGGTGTTCAAGGCACTGCAGCATCTGGTCCAGAATATCTGATCCTGGACGAGAAACATCACAAATACATGAAAAGGAAACAGATGTTTTTACATTCTTTTCCAAATACACACAATAATTCACAGTGAAAAAAAATCCTTTCCGATGATAATCTCTTCCAAAAAACAGTCGAAAAGCTCAACATTAAACCAAAGCAGCGATGATCCTTTGGAAACATGCAACAAAAAACAGAGCATGGACTTAAATGTACACAACAGAAATATTTCATAGATGGATAAGTGGGATAGCAAGGGGAACCTTTCTGATTTAAAAAAAAAAGCTCTAAAATCCAAAACAGGCTTTACTACACTTCCTCACAACTTTGCAAAATGGACATCACAGAAAAAAACCATCTGTGTTAAATGTGGTTCTGCAGATGAGACTTAAATAAAATCAAAGACATTTAGTTTGATATAACAAAAAAAGCACTAATTCACATTAATTCAGTCTTTCCACTCACACCACAAACATGTAAACTCAGAGACCTCCGTTAATTATGTTTCCTCAAAGATCAAAACTATGTTTCTCTCTGTTTGCATGGTCACAAAAAAGTCAGCATGGCTAAGTGGATTAAATCTGACGCAGCATCTCTTAAAGAATGGAAATAACTGCACAACTACAGTGAAGGTGAACAAAAGTGGCTTTCACACAAACATGGGCTTCACTGGAGAAATATTTAACATCACTACAGCGACGAATAACAACAAAGATCTTGATTAAATATGATGGTGAAATGGTGAGGCTATAATTTTACAGTGTTTTACTGTTAAAATTAAAACAGTTATTCTCATTATATTACTGTATACACTTCTTCGATTTGCTGTCTTAGTTTAGGTGAAACATTTTGTCTACAAATGTGCAAAGATAACCGTACTTTTTGACCTTTTTATCTTCCACTTAAAGAGATCGGTGTTCCTACAATTAAGAAAAGTTTTGGTTGTTTTCTGACACCGACCTTGAGCCTGGAAAGTGTCGGACTCTTCTGGGCTGCAGCCTTGACCCAACTGCTCCTGAAACTGAAACATCAACAGAGTCAGAGAGATCAATATTAATAACATAAATAAATATAAATAAAATGTTTGCTGCTTTTTTGCACATTTTTGGAACATTCACTCTCAATTTTCTCCCCAATGTTTGTTGTTTTGCCCATTTTTGACACTTATCACTCTGTTTTTGTCACTTTTGGACCATTTTTTGCTACAAACTGACTATTTACCAAGTTTAATCCCAACTTTCCTGCCATTTTTGTTGACTTTAGCTGTTGTTTCTTTGCTTGTTTTACCACTTTTCACAGTTTTTAATCACTTTTTTCAACATTTTTGCTACTTTCTGAATTTCTTCTAGTTCCCTCCAAAATTTTCATACTAATTTTTGTTGCTTTTTGACCATTTTAGTCACTTTTCACTCTTTTCTTTGCCACTTTTGGATCATTTTTGCAACAAACTGACTATTTTCAAGTTTGATCCCAACCTTCCTGCCATGTTGGTTGACTTCAGCGGGGTTTTTTTTTACCACTTTTCACTGTTTTTCATCACTTTTTCCACTATTTTTTGCTACTTTCTGAATTATCTAAAGTTCCCTCCCAAATTTTTCTTGCGATTTAGACACTTTTCACTCTTTTCTTTGCTACTTTTGGACCATTTTTTCAAACCTTCTCACTATTTCCCTGGATCACTCCCAATTTAAATGCATTTTTTCGCCCCTTTTTGCATCTTTTGGACCATTTTTGCAAAAAACCATAGATTTCCCAAGTTTATCCCAAAACTTCCTGCCATTTTGGTCGACCTTGGCAGTTTTTCAGTGGGTTTTTTTCCTCTTTTTATTGTTTTTATCATTTTTTCCCACTATTTTTGCTACTTTCTGAATTTCTTCAAGTTCCCTCCAAAATTTTCATACTAATTTTTGTTGCTTTTTGACCATTTTAATCACTTTTCACTCTTTTCTTTGCTACTTTTGGATCATTTTTTCAAACCTTCTCACTATTTCCCAGGTTCTCTCCCAATTTAAATGCCATTTTTGCCCCATTTTTAAAAACTTTTTACTCTTTTTTGCCACTTTTGGACCATTTTTGCAATAATCCGAAAATTTTCCAAGTTTATCCCAAAGCTTCCTGCCATTTTGGTTGACCTTGGCAGTTTTTCGGGGGGGGGGTCCACTTTTTTCCACTATTTTTGCTACTTTCTGAATTATTTCAAGTTCCCTCCAAAAAAGTTCTTGCTCATTTTTGTTGCTTTTTGGGTATTTCAGTCACTTTTCCCTCTTTTTTTTTGTCACTTTTGGACCATATCTTTCTACTTTTGGAGTATTTCCATATCTTATCCCGATTGAAATGTGAATTTTTGTTGCTTTTTTGCAATTTTTACCCCCTCAAACTAAATGTAATTGCTGCTTTTGCTGTTTTTGCCTCTTTTCTCCACTTGTATATTTACTTTTGTAAAGGTAGTTTTTAACAGTTTGTCTCTTTGGTTAAGTAACTCTGGTGTAGAACAGAAAACATCTGCTGCAAAAACTGTAGCTGATATTTTGACACATTTCAGGTCATAGAAATATTTCACTGTCTGTGATTAGAAAACTGCAACAGGACATATTGGGATTTAATCTAATTTGTGTTTTTCAAGCTCTTCTCCTGCACCATTATTTGACTTTTAATCAGAAGCTGCAGAATCTTGAGGTGAAACCTCGGTGTGGGTGAAGTTGAGGTGAGTTTTACCTGCTGCATCTGAGCCCTGATGAGGAGATCCAGCTGACCACACAGACACAGCATCTCCACACCCACCTGCTCCGGACTCAGCTGCACCGGCATCAGGGGCCTCTTCACCTGCAGCTCCACTGACCACACACACACACACACACACACACACACAGCAAGATCAGTCACACACACTTCACAGGTGCAGCGCTGCAGGCTGCAACAAGCTGCATGACGTCATCTTTGCAGCATCTCTGTACCACAGCTTTAAAGGAGGAGGAGGAGGAGGAGGAGGCTCAGACTGAGGAGGGGGGGGGGTCAGACACGGGTCCCACAACAGAAGCAGACAGAAAAACACCAACACAGACTGGGACAGACTCTTACAGGAGTCTACAGCAGGTGCAGCAGGTGCAGACTCACCTTTAAAGGCGCAGTGAAAGGCGCAGGGCAGACACAGCGGCTCACTCAGCTTCACTGCCATTTCTCTCTGATTCTCACTGATTCTCCCCGAAATTTAAGGCTCACCAAAGCCATCAAAGATGCAAAAACATCACAGATTCATTTTCATTTCAAGGCATTTCTCCAGGAGCAGCAGAGACCGGCGGAGAGCGCAGGAGAAAGTCCGACTTTGAGGCTTTGGTTCCGGCTGAAAAGCTCCCGGTGGTGACGTCGTTCATCTCTGATTCATCTTTGATTCTCCTTTAATTCTTCCTTTTATTCTCTGCGCAGGTGTCGGAGCTGCTGAGCTGCAGAGAGGAGCAGAAACAAACCTTCAATCCGTGGATCCATGAAGCTTTGCGCGGAATAAAACAAAGCCCACGCCCTTCGCAACAACCACGCTCTGATTCCAGCGAGCGCGAGCCCACAGGATGATGATGATGTCATCTTTAGGGAGGAAGGTCTCAGCATCATCATCATCATCATCATCATCAGCTGAGGAGGAGAATTAATCTTTGCATTTTGCCCCAATGTTGAAAAAAAATCAACGTCTTTAAATTTTCAGTTTTAAAAATTCTCAGCATCTCAAAAAAATCCATCTAAAAATTCTTAATTTAAAAAGTCAAAGTCTTAAGGAATTTTTAGCTGTTTTTATTTCTTCTAATCCTTTAATTCTTTCACTTCTTGTTCATTTTTTTTGCAGTCAAATAAAAAACCCTGAATGAATTATATACATATGTGGGTCAATGACAAAAAGAGGGTCTAAAAACGTATTTCAAAGTTTTTAGGTTTATTATTTTTTAGTATTTTTAATTTGAGCACCCAAAAATGTCAGGTGGTGCAACCAAATATATGAAAATATATTTATATGTTCCTGTTATTTTTTCTGTGTGAAATTATTGGCAAGTATCTCTCAAGTGTCTGTAGTGACTCATACATTTTCATTTTGTGTGTTTCATTTCTTTTATTTGTGAATAAGATAAATAATTTGATGTTAAAATAACATTTTATAACATTTTACAACAAATAACATTCTCATAGTGATAATGTATTACGACTAATAAAAATAATTAATACAATAGTATGTATGTGCATTTATCTGACAGGATTTTCGGTCATCAGTTAAAAATTGGAGAAGAGATGAAAAGTTTTGCTCCTTTCTGCTCTTATTTTGTAAAAGTTAAGAGTTAAATCAGTGATTCAAAAGTTTGTTTTCTTTTCATATTGCTTGCAAAATTGAAAAGTTTCTAAGTTTTGATTTTTCTGTTTGTCCGTCTGTAGGTTCTTTTTGCTTATTTTCTTTCATATTTATTTTAAATAAACATTTTTAGTCAGTTAAATACTTGATATTTAACTTAAAGGCGGCTGCAGCACAGCATCATTCAAATAACCTGCTGTGCAAATGTTGCTTTTTAAAATCCAAAAGTTTATGTTTTCTGTTCATATCTGTTCACACTGTGGTGCTAAAGTTACAGCTTTGAATATCATTAACTTCTTATAATAATTCAGGTGTCTGAAAAATTTGGAAAAAAAGACTGAGGTGATTATTCTAAGGAGATACATTGAGCACATAACCACAAAGTTTAACTATCTACTATGTTTATCCACCTTATTATACCAACCTATTGTTTAGGTCAGTGATTCCCAACCTGTGGTCCGTGGCCCCCTGGTGGGCCGCGGAGATATTGCAAGTGGGCCGCCAAATCATTTTCAAAATAGTCTGAGTTTTAATGAAAGGTAGTTATATAAAGATACAAATGTACAGAATAATGTTTAAATATTAAAACTTGGTTACATTTGTAAGGATATTCAACATGTTCAAACGTTTGTATATAAGAAAAGTCCTTGAAGAGGGAAAGTTAAAGCCCAACATGTAACATGACCCCAAATTTAACAAAACCCTGAAATTTGATTAAACAAATATTGTATATCCCAAGACTAAAATCACTGACCCAACATTTAACAAGTTGTTATATCGTGGGCAAATGACTTTTACCTTCTGGGCTCAGCATCTGTTACATCATTGACCAGTTATCACATTTCGGGTTTTATTACATTTTTTTTCTTACATTTTGGGTCTTTGTTACAAATCAAGCGCTAACAAGGCGCTATACAGCCCCTGTAATTATATGGTCAGAGGTGGGCCGAGAAAAATTTTTGAGACTTAAAAGTGGGCCCTGAATTAAAAAAAGTTGGGAACCACTGGTTTAGGGTATTATTTTATTACTTCTGTCCCATTTATTTTCTTCCTGCTGTGTCGTATTGAGAGCTACATTTAATCAAATCTGATTCTGATTTAAAGAGAAGGCACCTCCTTTAAAATAAGACACTACAACAACAGACTTGTGTTTCTAAATGTTGTGTTTTAAAAACAAACACCAACACTCAGATGTGTTGGAATTAGGAGCAGAAATAAAAAAAACTCCTCCTGAGTAAAGTGTAGGATTTGAAATCAAAAATATTCGACCTGATTTTCCAGCACAAAGTATCAAGAAGAGGTGAACCCATGAGCTTGGTGTTTCCACTTAATGATGGTTTAATTCTTGGTTCCCGCTGTAGAAAAATCCCAAAGCACAAACCAACTGGAGGCTTTGTTTATTAAATAGCAAAGTCAGGCAGGTCGTTTCAAATCAGCTCTTAATAAAATACAAGTGACGTATAAAGTTCGATGCAGTTTTCCAGTATCCAAAGTGAGAGTTGGAAATAAAAATGCAGACAAAGGAGAGAGAGGCAAAGAAACATTTGGACAGTGTGCTAAGGAATATATCTCCTGATACTAAAGTCATATCAGTCTGGCGTTATAAAAAAAACAAAACAAAGACGTTCTCTAGAAAATCTAACTTCACCTGATTCTTTTCAAATATACAACAATGTACATGTTTTTGTAAACAACCATAAATTCAATAGATAATCTTGTTTACAAGTGCACCTGAAGGAAAAATAACATTTATATCCTTTTGCATGAAATGACCCCGACGGTCGACGGCGTGTTGAAGTCGTATCGTGGCGTCGGACGTCGACAGCCGAGCGTCTGTTCGTCCTTTTGGATCAAACTTCAGCTCAGAGGTTCAGAAACAACGACGTCTGCTCCGTTTGACATCCTGAGTCCACAGTCTGTTTAGTTTGGTTGGTTTTATGGCTCTGGGTCGGTTTTTACTGACGGGTGCCGGGCGGGAGGGAGAGGTTCGCCATCAGCTCGTGAACAGACGCAAATATCGTACACTCACCTGGAAAACGACAAAAATACAAACAGCTTTAGCAGGAGACAAAGGAGGCAGAATTTTCTACATATTAAAAAATCTTTAAGCCGTTAAAAAAGGTTTAAAACACACTAATGATTATTTTTGTACAGGATGAAGTGAGTTTCCATCAAATGTTCGTTACTCCAATGTTTGCTTAGGGGATGCAAAAATGAAAAAATTATTTAATTATTAAATTATTGAACACGCTATAGCAGTGATTCCCAACCTGTGCTTCGTGGCCCCCTGGTGGGCTGCGAAGGTACTGCAACTCAAACTGGTGTGATTTTTTTTGTTTATTGGGGTGTTATTATATAAAGACATAATATACAGAATTGTGTTTAAAATTTTAAAACTAAGTAACGTTTTAAAGGATGTTAAAAATTTTTTAAATATTCATGTTCCTGAGGGCTGCACAAACCTTTTTAGTCAAGCTTTTAGCCAAGTTTTAGTTATTTATTCAATTAGTCCAGATCTTAATCTATTTTAAGTCATATCATCTTTATTTATTTATCTATTTTACAATTACATATCTTCTTATTTACTGCTTTTATCTTGGTTGTTTTACTCTCTTATCTTGATCTCCTGATGTCGTTTCCTCAGTTTGGAAACACACATTTTAATTACTGTGTGATATTCTTATACACGGTGGCCTTATTTGGTTTTATTAATATGATTAATTCTCTTTTTGTAAAGCATTTTTTGTATAAAAAGTGCTCTATAGATAAAGTCTGATTGATTTAATGTATAAAAAAAGTCTTAAAAGAAGACATATTAGAGCCCAATGTGTAACAATGACCTGAAATGAAATTTAAAAATTCATGAGAAAGGCCACCACTTTGATTTGACAGTTTCCAAAAATCAACCCTTGTTCTGAATTTCCTGCATCAACTCGTGGACGATTCTCTTGGAGAATCGGTGCAGTCGTAGGCCCCATCCACACGAAGACAAACGTGGTCATACGTTTTTTGCTGAATCTGCGTATCATCCATACGAAGACGGCGTTTTGTGGGTCTGTAAACCATCATTTCTGAAACCAGGCTCCAAAGTGGGAAGATTTAGAAACGTGTAAACTGGCTCTCTGCAACTTTTCAGATACGCTGATGTCATATTTTCACATCGTCATTAATACGCATGCGCCACATGCGTCACTATGGCAACAACAACAACAACAACGGCGGCGTACTCTGTTGCGTATGTGTTGATGAAGCTGGTGACCCTGCTATCCCTTTAGCAGCTAAATCTCCTTCTTCTCAACCACCACAGAGTTAAAACAATCATAGAGGACACAGTACGGCACAACTTTAGCCAAAAGTCTTCATGCCCACTGTTTGTTCTTCTGTTTCCGCTTGTTTCATATCGTTACAGCGCCCCTAGAGGTCTGGCAGGTGTTTTACAGCGTCTTCATGCGTATGAGTGCATTCATACAGACACACACATTTTCTGAGACGCCTTCATCTTTATGACGATCGTTTTGGAAACTGTGAAGCGTTTTGACTTGGTGTGGATGAGGCCTTAAACTGAGCTGAAAGCCTCACCCGGTCTGGCGGGGTGCAGCTCGTTAAACCTCTTGAGGATGTTTGAAACCATGAGCGCTGCGGCTCCGGACGAGCTGTGCTGACGGGGGATGTCGGCCTGCTGCGTGAGCCCGGTGGCCATGTCGTAGACGATGGGCACGATGATGCTGACGGGCTCCTGGGGCACGGGGATCCGCTGGGTCAGCTGCAGCTGTAACACACAGATACAACACAGTCAGGTGTGTGTGTGTGTGTGTGTGTGTGTGTGTGTGTGTGTGTGTGTGTGTGTGTGAACCATTGACTGTATAAAGAATGAACAGCGTGGCTCCGCCTGTCACCGTTCTACGTTTTTGAAGCCAAAAAACCCGTTTCTTTAGCCGACATTGTGCAGCCAGAGTCTGCGCAGTAGAGAATTTCTGGTGGAGCCAAGTAAAAAAAGAGAAATAAAAATATTTATTTCTTCTTCCTCAGAAGGTTTAGTCTCCTTTTGGCTCTTTCCTGAAGTTTCTTATATCCCCGATAAAAACTACTCACGAACGGCAGCTGTCAACTATCGTAAAACTAAACTTATATCGCGGTTTTTAACGTCCAATAACTAATGAGAAACTAACTTCTCAGAAAAAAACACCTGAACACCATGCAGCCAGATGACATCATCATACCACCTTAGAGTAAGGATGAGAGAAACGTTTCTACCAGGTTTCGTAATTTTTTAAAGTTTTCCCGGCTCATATCTGGAAAACATGGGGAGGCGGGGCTTATGACCTATACTGCAGCCAGACACCAGGGGGCGGGGCTTATGACCTATACTGCAGCCAGACACCAGGGGGCGGGGCTTATGACCTATACTGCAGCCAGACACCAGGGGGCGGAGCATCTGCTGGAGGCTTCAGTTTGAGCTGAACGTGGTTACGTCCACTCATTATACAGACTATGTATAAAACTAGCAAATTCATCCGACTCGTTCAAGAGGCCGTGAGCAGATTAAAGTCTCATTTTTATATTTTTGTTTCATCATAATCTGTGGCGTAAAATAGNGGCGGGGCTTATGACCTATACTGCAGCCAGACACCAGGGGGCGGGGCTTATGACCTATACAGCAGCCAGACACCAGGGGGCGGGGCTTATGACCTATACTGCAGCCAGACACCAGGGGGCGGAGCTTATGACCTATACTGCAGCCAGACACCAGGGGGCGGGGCATCTGCTGGAGGCTTCAGTTTGAGCCGAACGTCGTTACGTCCACTCATTATACAGTCTATGGTGTGAACAGGTGGAGCTGAGGAGGTCAGAAACTTACGAAGAAGAGCATCTTGGACTTGAGGACCACAGCGATGGTCCCTGGGGGGGCGATGGGTGGAGCGCTGGGTGGGATGGTGAGACAGAACTGGACGTTCCACTTCAGCTGTGCCGCCTGGTCAGGGAACTGGAAGGAGAAAGAAAACGTGTTAAAAAAAGTTTCTTTCTTCCTGCGGCGTCCTCCATCAGAGATTTCTCTGCACCCACCAGCTCCAGCTTCATGATGCGCACACAGTCCCTCAGGATGTTGGTGGGGGCCCCCAGCAGCTTGGTGAAGGCATTCAGAGTGTTGTACTTAAAGGGAGGACCAGCGACCTACAGAGGGAAACAAAGAAAGAAAGAAAACTTCAGATTTCAGCTTTAACTGACAAAAAAACTGACATCTAATCAAGAATTTGTCTTATTATCAGCAAAAAAACATCTTTTTAGACTCAACATGAACCACATTCACCTGACAAGTCCAGAAAAATGTCTTATTTCAATGTATTTAAACACTAAAATAATGTTTCAATTGCTTGTAACTAACAGAAAAAAATCCACCAATGTATTAATTTGAAGAAACTTGATGAGCAAACTTTTTTTTTCCTCATTTCAAGCAACTAAAACATCATTTTTGTCTTTTGACCCAAGCAGTTCCTGGTCTTTTTCTTGCTCTTGTCGTATTTTTACGCCCTGTGGTTTCATTTTTCAAAGATTTAAGGAACTTTATTGTGATGCCAAGTCATATTCACATGTTAGTGGTACAAAATTAGCTCTAGGGGCTGTTTTTTTTAAAGCCTAAATAAATAAGTACGCGGTAAGACAGTGTAGAAAAAATAGTAAAAATATGAAAATACTAAGAATAGAAGGAGCAAAATGAAGTTCTGTACCCATATATATGGCTAAAGTAACTCAATTATATCTTGAAGCATTGTAACAACATGTCAAAGCTAAAAATCATTAAAGGAAAAAGGCAAAAAAGAAACAGATTTTCTCTGATTTTATCCTTTTGAAAATAAAAAAATAAGGGATTAGTGTATAAAACACATTTTCAGGTCCCTCAAGCCAAAGGAACAGTAAACAATCGCCAATTTTTGCTGATCTTTGGAACATTTTTGCCACTTATTTTTATTGCCACTTGCTATTTTTGCTACTTTTCAACACTTAGATTGTTTTTAACAGTTTGGCTTTTTGTTAGAGCAGTGTCGAGTAAAACTGGCGTAGAGTATAAAACATCTACTGCAAAAACTGTGACTGATGTTCTGACGTATTTCAGGTTAAAAAAATATTACACAGTCTGCAATTAGAATATTGCAGCCGGTCATGTTGTGGTTAAATTGTGATGAATTGCTCAGCCCCTGAAAAGACACAAATGCTTGGAGTTCAGTTTTCTCTCAGTGTGGATGTTTCAGACTCACCCGGGTCTCGAAGAACTTCTCCAGCACCTGAAGCTCCTCCTGGGACCAGGGACCCGTGTTTTCTGGAGTGACTTTGAGCTGCAGCGTCTGATAGTTCTTTGGGTTGAGAGCCACGCGACATTTCAGGACGTCGGTTTTAAACATGATGACCCCCGGCTCGTTGGAGTTGACGATGGATAACTGAGAGTAGAGAGAGAGAGAGAGGACAGAGTCAGAGAAATCAGCAGAGAAGTTAAAGTCTGTGCAGGATGATGTTTGTCGTACGTTGGCCTCCTGCTGGATGATCCTCTGTAGGTGCCGTCTCATGATGACCGAACCCAGAAAGCGCTCCAGAGGCGAGCAGAGGTAGCTTCCTGCCAGGCCCGGGACCAGGCACGGAGTGGGGGAGGGAAGCAGGAGCACATGCAAGGCATTGTGGGTGAGGATGGTGGGAATGGAGGCGGCCCAGGGGCGCTGAGGTAGCTTTCGGGGCGGAGGCATACTGGTGGGCATGACCTGTGAACCTGAGCCAACGACAGAGAGAGGAAGAAGAGATGACGTCACAGGAACTGGATTTATCAGAAACTCAACTGTGACTTTAGATTTAATCTTTCAAGATGATCAAGAAACAGGAAATCTGCAGCAGTTTGACCACCAGAGAGCGCTGTGAGGTTTATTTCCAAGTGTTTAAGGATAAATATTTGTGTATTTGGGTCTTATGGGTATTGGGTATTATGTTTTCTAACAGATTTCAGTAGTTGACCAACATTTCAAAGTTTTTAGGTTCATTATTTTTTAGTATTTTTAATTTGAGCACCCAAAAATGTCAGGTGGTGCAACCAAATATATGAAAATATATTTATATGTTCCTGTTATTTTTTCTGTGTGAAATTATTGGCAAGTATCTCTCAAGTGTCTGTAGTGACTCATACATTTTCATTTTGTGTGTTTCATTTCTTTTATTTGTGAATAAGATCAATAATTTGATGTTAAAATAACATTTCACATTATTACATTGGTTGTTCCACCTGACATGGAAATTGTTCCAGTCACCAATGAAGTGAAAAAACCTTTTTTATCAGTATTTCAGAGAAATCTACAAACTTTTCCACTTGGTCACAAATGTCATTTGTCAGTTTAGACGTTGCTCTTTCAGTCAATATGTGGTGACTGTAGTAATTTAATTCTTTTTGAGGCCACGGATATGTGGTTCCCATATATACAGTCGAGAACACACTATTTATCCACATGTAAATGTGATGTTTTTTGTTCATCTATTCAGGAATGCAAGTGGCTCTGTTTATCTTTTAAAACACAGTTGAAAAAGTTTTAAGTTTGCACTTTATCAGTCCATTGTTGGTGTTGATTTATTATTTATTTGCTACATTTTTGTTGCAGAATAATTTTATTAAAGACACATTTTCCCTCCCAGATTAGGCTCTTTTTAAAAATTTCTTTTGAGAGCTAAGTCTATTCAAGGTGCAATTCACATCTGAGGGAAACTAAAAATTTCAAACTTCACGAAGAGAAAAATGCAGCAAGTTCATGTCATGTATCCCTGTAACTGCACTGTTTAAAGCTAAAGTTTTTGAAAAAACAAAAGAAAAATTTGTTTCGAATAACCTCTGTCATTTGTACTTATTGTTTTCTTTAGTAATAAGAAAAAAAAAATATGGGAAAATCGTAATTTGATTTTTTTGTGAAAAAATCAGAGGTTTTATTTTTGAGGCCACGTCGCCCAGCCCTAACTTCAACACTACAAAAACTGAAATCTACGCAAGTCATTTTCTTATTTGTAGTAAAAACTGTCTTATTTTTCTTGATTTGAGCCTCATTCACCAGACCAGGTTATGAAACGTCTTATTTTGAGTTGTTTAAGGACAAAAATGGTCTGAATTGCTTTTCACAAGTCAAAAATTTCTGTCGATGGGATAAAAAAATTCAGCCGTAAAGTTTCTTGAAATTAGAAAGATGTCTTAATACAAGAAACTTTTTTCTTTTGACTTGTTACAAGCAATTCAGACCTTATTTTTGTCTTAATATAACTTGAAATAAGACATTTTCCTGGACTTATTAGTTGAATGTTGCTCGTATCAAGAATAATAAGACAGTGAACTCACTTGAAGTCACTTTGATCCTCTGTTTTTTTATCATATAGTGAAATCAACCTTTAGTTTTTGTAGCTTCCAAACACCAAAGTTTGAAGACGGTGACAGCGTGACTTACTGGTCCCAGCCCGTGGAGAGTGAGGGTCGGGGATGGGCGAGTGCAGTGATGGATTACCAGGGGACATGCCGGGGATCCTGGCCCCCGGAGAAGGCCCCGAGACCTGGGGCGACCCCGGCCACTGGCCCCTGTTGCTGGGAGACACCATGGCGTACGGGGAGCTGGGGTCCAGAGCGCCTGAGGAACCGGAAAGACGACAGCGATGAGAAACAGAAAATCAGAGTGAGAGAAAGAAGTGACGTGCAGAAACCAGAGTGTGACCCTGAACTTTCTAAAGCCTGAGCGTGCTCTGTTTGACCCGACAGACCAGCGTTGACCACCACCTGCTGCTGCTGCTGCTGCTGCTTCTTACCGTGGGGGCTGGCAAAGCTGGTCTGACCCATGGCTATGCCCAGAGACGACGGGGACGGGGTGGGCCCGAAGGGAGAGGGCGCCCTCAGAGCTCCACTAGGGGAGCCAGAGGCATGGATGTTCCCTGCACACACACACACATACACACACACCAAATGGCTCGTCAGACTCTGAGGTTGACAAGTTCTCTTTGCGCACACACACACACACACACACACACTCACACGCTCATGTACACACTCTGAAGCAGGGCGGAAGAGCTGCAGTCTGCGGCTGGCGGGCTGAGATGGAGGAATGAAGGAGCTGGACTAAATGCATGCTTTGTTCCCTCTCTGCGGGCGGCGAGGCGTGTGTGTGAGTGTGTGTGTGTGTGTGTGTGTGTGTGTGTGTGTGTGTGTGTGTGTTGCATGAGAAACAAAACTCATCTCATGGATTCACAGAAATCAAAACGGGCACACATGGTTGTTTTATCACTGTCTGTTTTTGGTGTTTACAAAAAATACTCCGACAAAAAAACACAAACTCAGCAGAGCAGTGGATGAGAACGACCGAGGACACGGGCCAACTTTAAAAAAAGGAAACTTTCCTGAATTAATCACATAAATTTACAAGAATTAAGTCACAAATTCAGGAAAATAAAGTCATAGATGATCACATTTAATTTATAAACAAAGTGATAAATCTACATAATAAAATTCATAGACTTAAATAACCACTTAATTCCCGTTAATCAATGACAAAAGTCTCACAAATCTACGACTTATTTCCAATATCTATGACTTTATTAATAGTCAGTTAGGTCAGTAACATTATTCTCGTGAATTTATGACTTTCTTCTCTTACATTTAAACATTTATTCTTTTCAAACTATGAAATAATTTGTGCAAATTTATGACTTTTTTCTGGTAAATCGATAACTTTTTTCTCTCTAAATTAATGACTTTATTCTTATGGATTAATATCTTCGTTCACATAAATATATGACAACTCCTCTTTAAATTTATGACTTTAATCAAATAAATATATGACTTTTTTCTCCTAAATGTATGATCTAATTCTCACAAATTAATGAATTTCTTTTCAAACATTTATACGTTTATTCTCCTCAATCTATGACTTTTTTCTCCTTAATTTATAACTTTATTCCTGTAAATCTATTACTTGATTCTCTCTAAGTTTGTCATTTTGTTCTTGTAAATGTATGACTTTAATCTTTTAAATTAATGACTTTTTTCTCTATAATTCACAACTTTTTTCTCTTTGAATTTATGGCTTTATTTTCTCAAATCTATGATTTTATTTTCGTAAATCTATGACGTCATCCTTGTAAATCTATGACTTTGTTTTCACATATCTATGACGTTATCTTTCTAAATTCATGACGTTATATTTGTAAATCTATTACTTTATTTTCACATATTTATGACGTTACCTTTGTAAATCTATGACTTTATTTTTAACATATTTATGACGTCATCCTTGTAAATCTATGACTTTATTTTTAACATATTTATGACGTCATCCTTGTAAATCTATGACTTTATTTTCACATATCTATGACGTTACCTTTGTAAATCTATGACTTTATTTTTAACATATTTATGACGTCATCCTTGTAAATCTATGACTTTATTTTTAACATATTTATGACGTCATCCTTGTAAATCTATGACTTTATTTTCACATATTTATCACTTTTCCCTGTAAATCTATGACTTTATTTTCACATAATTATGACGCTATCTTTGTAAATCTATGACTTTGTTTTCACATATCTATGACCTTATTTTTGTAAATCTATGACTTTATTTTCACATATCTATGACGTTATCTTTGTAAATCTATGACTTTATTTTTAACATATTTATGACGTTATCTTTGTAAATCTATGACTTTATTTTCAACATATTTATGACGTTATCTTTGTAAATCTATGACTTTATTTTTAACATATTTATGACGTTATCTTTGTAAATCTATGACTTTATTTTCAACATATTTATGACGTTATCTTTGTAAATCTATGACTTTATTTTCACATATTTATGACGTTATCTTTGTAAATCTATGACTTTATTTTCAACATATTTATGACGTTATCTTTGTAAATCTATGACTTTATTTTCACATATTTATGACGTTATCTTTGTAAATCTATGACTTTATTTTCACATATTTATGACGTTATCTTTGTAAATCTATGACTTTGTTTTCACATATTTATGACGTTATCCTTGTAAATCTATGACTTTATTTGTAATATTGTGACTTAATCCTCGTAAATTTGAGATAAATCTTGAATATTTTTTCTTCATACGTGGCCTTTATCCTCCGTCGTAGATGAGAGCAGAATGAAGTGATCAAAAACAGTTTGTGGGTTAAATCCCGTACGTTAGCTTCACTCACACACGCTCAGACATCGTGACGTGAGGCGGCGTTTACCTGGTGACTGTGTCGGCATCATCGACGGTGACGGAGTTACGTTGGGGTGGTAGTTTGGCGGCGGTGAAGTGAGCGGAGGGTAAACGCCTCCTGCTCCTCCTCTCATCGGCTGCGGCGGCTGTGGAGGTTGTAACTGGTTTATCAGAGTTTCCACCACATCCACCGGCGAGGGCGGGTTGTCGTCTTCGTTGACGGAGCGTCTGCGAGCGTCCTGGTTACTGTCCACGAACATGTTCAGGAAGGTCTGGACAGAGAGGAGAGGATTCATCATACGACACGTGTCTGATTAAAACTTCAAATCTCTGATGAGGAGGAAACTGTGATTAAAAAAAACAAAAACTCAACACTGCGTTTGTTGTTTCATTCCACACAAACTGATTCGAGGGTTTAATGCCAGGACAAATTCTTAGAAAACAGCAGCAACTTCTCAGGATTTCACGAATGACTCCACAGAGATGAAAAGAAACTTGATGAGTGGAGAAGCTTAATTTATCCTTTCAGACTCAGAGTTTCCTGTTTTTTTCATCATGATCTGAGTGAACTGGCTGCAGGCGGGCTTTTCATTTTCAAAACAGACATGAGAGTCCTGGAAGCCTCAAATATTTCCAGTTTTTCAGGATGTTTGTGGAAAATTAGGGCTGAACGATTTTATAAAAAGATCTAATTGCTATTTTTCTGGCAGATATTGGGATTTTCTTCAAACCAAGCTTCAGTGAAGTTTTCAAAATGTACAGAAACATTTACGAACTTGACAGAAAATTGCATCAAACCATTGAAACATCAAAAGCTTTTAGTCTAATGCAAACTGAAAGTAAGAATTGTTTCTAACTTTTAGATAAAAGGAACATATTTTAAGAAAAAAATTCTGTGGAAAAAAAGTCCAAATTTTAAGAAATCAATTTAACATTATGTGAAAAAAGTCTAAACTTTCACATTTAAGGTCAAAATCTTGAGATAAAGACAAAAGTCTAAGATGAAAAAGTCAAAATTTTCAGATTAAACATCAACATTTTGAAATAAACGTAGAAATTTTGATGTAAAAAGTCAAAATTATGAGAAATGAAGACAACATTATTAAATATATCTAAATTTTTGAGAAAAAAAAAAGATTTTGAGATAAATTATTTAATCTCTGACCTTAAAGTACAATTCTTTCCATTTCTAAACTGGACTTTTTTAATTGTACTTTTAGTTATAACGACTGAAAAACAAAAAGAACCATCTTTGACTCTTAACTTTTGAAAATGATTTAGTGCAAAATATCCTTAATTGTGTTAAGTGAAAAAAGATAAAACATGTAACAATTTAATAAAGACTAAGTTCAAAAAGCAATAATAAAAAAAAATTCAAAACAAAATTCAACGATGCCAAGGAAAAAAGGATCTTTCCCGATAATTTTACACACAGAGGACGTGTGTGTAAAACAAGTGCCAACAGATCCTGGGTCAGTCAGGAGCTAAAAAATCACAGCTTTAAGGATCACATGATCATGAAATTGCGATTTCGATCAGAAAACGATAAATTGTTCAGCCCTAGTGGAAAGCAGATGAGTAGAGAAGCGTGTTGCTGCCACGCTTGTACACGCTGTATTTCTCTCTGTTTCTCCCATATATGACCTATTGTGTGGAGATATGGGGCAACACGTATAAAACCAACTCTCAACCTATTTTTAAGTTACAAAAAAAGAGCTGTCAGAATTATTAATCACTCACATTACCTAGAACCAACAAACGCTTTGTTCATCAATTTAAAAACCCTTAAGTTTCATGATCTAGTTGAATTTAAAATTGCACAAATAATGTATAAAGCACACAATAATTTACTTTGCAGCATTTACTCAGAGGCTGTTCGAAACCAGAGAGAGTCGGTTTGATTTGAGGGGACAAGTTGTTTTAAAAAAATGAAGACAAGAACTAATATGAAGCAGAGGTGTGTTTCTGTTAAAGGTGTAAACTTATGGAATAGTTGTGACAGTGAATTAAAAATGTGTAATTCACTTTCTTCATTTAAAAACATGTTTAAAACCAAAGTAATAAGAAAATATGTAAATCAAATGTGAAGAAAACAACAAGAAAATATTGGAACTTGGGTTGTGTTTGGTTGTAATATTGTTAAGGATTTCATTGGATTATTTTTACTGCTATAATATGTTTTGAAAATGTTTATCTTTTCTCCATTAAGAAAACTTATGGTGTTACTCAGACCATGTAATTAAGTTGATTAAGTTTATTTCTACATTTATTTATTTGTTTAATTTCATTCAATTTTTTGCAAAACGGGTCGGCAAAATAAGCAGAAGCTTCAGCCTACACCCTTTAATTAGCTTCAACCATTATGTGATATTTGGATCTATGATATATTTGTTGTGCGTGGTCTTTAAATGCTAATCAAATAAACTGAACTGAAAAATAAATGATCTCATTATTTCATGATACCAAATCGTCACGTATTAACGAAATAATGCAGCATCAGAAAATAACGAGATAATTCAGTATCACGAAACAATGAGATGATTTTTTCTACGACTGTAGCAATAATACACTTCTGTAGATGAAACATTACTGATACAAAAAACAAACAAACAAACTGCTGTGTAAGAAAGAGCTTTAGTAGCAACAGATTGGGTTTGATGAAGTATTTCTGACTGTGGTACCTTGAGTCCAGGAGCCGGGTAGAAACCCTCCACGATCTTCGTGTTGTCGAACAGACTGTAGGCGCCGTCTCTGATGGCCACCACGCCGCGGCTGCGACAGTAGATGTCGATGCAGTACATGTTCCTGAAGGCCAGGCGGATGTGAGTGGGCGACTGCGGGAGGATGGAGAAGCACTGGTAGGCGGTGTTGGTGCGCTGGGTCAGGCCCAGCATGGGCACAGTCGGTAACTTGTTGATTGCATTCAGAGGAGCCTGTGTGTCAAAAAGCACCTGAGGAGACAAAAGACAAACAGAAACATTATTATCATCGTTATTTTCCAGAACATTTTCAGACGAAACAGAGACGAGTTATCACGTCATACACAATCTGTCTTCTTCATTCTTTGGATTTGCTCTTCTCTGCAGCTGTAACTTTTATTTACAGGTCAATGACGTGACGTCCCCTTTTTTTGTGTCTGAGTGCAATATTTCCTTCCATCATGAATTGAGTATTTCATCACATGTATTTCTTTATTCTATGAAACCTGTGTTATTTGAACACATCTTTAAACTATGAAAATATAACATGTTTTTTTGTGTTTTGGTTTCTCAAACCCCCAAAATGTCAGGTGGTGCAACCGTCCTGACAAGTATCCACAGTAATTAAACTCTAAAAATTGAATGTCAGTTATTGTAAATGGAAATTAAAAACACAGTGGCATTATTTTATTCTTGACCCTTTTTAAATAAAACATTCTTTGCAAATAAAAAGAATTTTAAAGCTGTTGAGAAATGTAAAAAACTTTTGTCCCGTAATTTTCACCTTGTCAAATGTCAGGGTGGTGCAACCGTAACATTAGACTTTTATTTTAAAGTGAAGAGAATAAAACAGGAAACAGGAAACTGCATCAGCCAGAGGAGCCCAAATGACATTTGTGACCAAGTGGAAAAGTTTGTAGATTTCTCTGAAATACTGATAAAAAAGGTTTTTTCACTTCATTGGTGACTGGAACAATTTCCATGTCAGGTGGTACAACCAATGTAATAATGTGAAATGTTATTTCAACATCAAATTATTTATCTTATTCACAAATAAAAGAAATGAAACACACAAAATGAAAATGTATGAGTCACTACAGACACTTGAGAGATACTTGCCGATAATTTCACACAGAAAAAATAACAGGAACATATAAATATATTTTCATATATTTGGTTGCGCCACCTGACATTTTTGGGTGCTCAAATTAAAAATACTAAAAAATAATGAACCTAAAATCTTTGAAATGTTGGTCAACTACTGAAATCTGTTAAAAAACATAATTCTTCTCTCAGAAATATGTTTTTATCCATTTTCAAAGAACTTTTTAAAAATACATTTTTAGACCCTCTTTTTGTCATTGACCCTTACACAGATTGTTTCTGTTCGTTACCGAACTATGAAGAATAATTATGCCAAATAAACCACAGGATAATGCAAACATACCCACACACAGCTCAGTGTCCAACATTGTTGATGAAAAACACAACAGACTCACGGCTGAAAATGCAGTGAAGCTTCTTTTTATCAAAAAGCACCTGCCCTTAACTTACACAAAATAAGTTGAATTGTCACGGAAAGAAATTGTAAAGACGTGTTGATCACTTGAGATACTCTGCCACAATTTTATGTAGCAAGTGACAATTTTTCACTCAGTTTTTTTGGCAATATGTGTGGTAGTCAGCACTAAGTATATGACAAAGTTTTACTGAAATCTTACAATATGTGTGGCAGTGCCGTGTTTATAAAAGCACTAATTTTAAATGTCAGTATATGACAATTTTGTTAGTTTGTGTTTGCACTGCAGTGAAACTTGTGACAGTCGCCCATGTACAAGAAAAACATACTGAGGAAAGTTGTTCAAATGACAGACGATATTCATGGAAACAAAAAAAATTCAAAGTAACTTTATGTGTAATGGCATAAGGCAGCCGTTCCCAACCTGTGGGCCGCGGTGAAAGTATTGCGAATGGGCCGCCAAATTCCCCCAAAAAAGTCTGGTCCAAGTAAAGTGTAAATACAAGATACAAATAAATAGTATAATGTTTAGAATGTTAAGACTCAGCCATGTTTAAAGGAAGTTAACAATGTTCAGATATTCATATATAAAAATAGTCTTTTAAGAAGGTGTGTTACAGCCAAATAGGTAACATGACCTGAAACTTAACAATGAATTGTAACAAGTTGTTACATTTTTGGGAAAAAGTTATGATGTTTTGGGTTCAGCATCTGTTATATTATTGAAAAGTTATTACATTTTGGGTTTATTACATTTTTTTAAGTCACATTTTGGGTTGCTGTTACATTTCAGGTCATTGTTACGAATAACAAGGCATTTTATATAAACAAAGTAATTGTTTTATTATCATTTTATTGACTTAATTCTTGTTATTGTTTTTATGTGATTGACTGCATTGGCTGACTATGAAACATGTGCTGCTGTCTTGGCCAGGACTCCCTTGAAATTTTTTTTTTTTTTTTTATCTCAATGAGAAAACTCCTGGTAAAATAAAGGTTCAATAAAAAAATAAAAAATATCCTCTGTACTTATTGGGTCAAAGGTGGACCCCAACATTTTTGAGACTTAAAAGTGGGCCCTGAGTTGGAAAAGGTTGGGAATCACTGGTATAAGCACTTGTTTTTGCTTGGTTAAGTATCTAATTTTTCCTTTTTCCCAGGACATGTGTGAACCCTGATACAACAGGAAAACTAAAGAATATCTAAAGATGTTAAAGTTTCGTTGGTGTTTAACCCCTGACTGTGAGTACCTGCAGGAGCTGCATCACGTTTGGGTTCTTGTTGAACATTTCCTGCAGCTGATGGAGGATGATGTTGTGGCAGTTGGAGCAGCCGGAGTTCGGCCCCACGGTGCCGAGCGCCAGGTGGAAACGGTGGCTGTTGGAGTTCCACTGGATGGTGACGGAGCTGCCTTTGGTGGTGCCGTAACACAGCACCAGCTTCCTGTAGTTATAGAGCCGAACCTCGGAGAAGAGGCTCAGGAAAGACGGCATCTCTGCCAGGAAGGAAGAGCAGCTGGAATTAGATCTACGTGAAGATTTCTGCACAAACGTGGCTCAAAGTGAGTGAGATAAACTTCATTTCTCAAGGTTTCAGGGGTTTTTTAAGCATAACAGTGAAATAAGACAATCTTACCAAGTATATTCTTCTAATTTCTAGTCAAAATACATTAAGGGAAACATTTCAGTCAGATATTGGAGCTTGTTTCTGGATGGATCATCTTAAATATCTCAATTAAAACAGTTTTAAAATGTCTTGATTAAAGTCATTCCTCTGTTGGAAAAAAAGCTTTAATGACTTGTCATAAGGTTCTGAAGCTGCTGAGTTATTTGTTAAAAATAAATCATCTTGTTTCAAGAAGTAGACTCAGCTTGAATAAAAAAAAAATCTCTATTTAAATCTGCAGCTCATTATAAGATAATTATGAGACACAAAACTTCCCAATACTAGAAAAATATCAGTTTTCCCAAGAACTAGAAAAGCTTAAATCTAACATCTTATTTTAGGACATCTTACCAAGGAATTTTTACTTATTCCATTGAGAGATATTTGTTGTTTATTACAAGCAAAAAAATCTTGCATTGTTTTCTTTTTACTTATTTTTAAGGTGTTTTTTTTTCATGTGTATCATCATGTCAAGATAATGGCACTAGTGATTATTTATCATAAGAATATATCTCAACATTTAGAGGAAAGATGTCTCATATTTGTATTTGTATCAAGAAAAATGCAGTTGTTATTAGTGAGAATACACTAATTTTAAGGTATAACTAGGTGCATTGAAGTTAGACGTTTTTACTTGTTTTGGAAAATCTTTACAAGCCAGATTTTCTTGTTCTGCAGGAAGATAATTTTGCTTAGTTTCAGGGAAATACCCCCAATTTTTGTGTATTTTTTTCTTGCTTTTGAAGGCTAGGTTTTTGCAGTGCAGTTTTTGTCACCCTGATGCTTTCTGATTCACACACCTGTCAGCGCTCGGGAGAAGTTGAGGACACACTGGTAGAGCTGGCTGATGGCGCTCCAGTCGTTCAGGAACATCTCCACCACCTTCCGCCCACCAACCGGCTCCGACAGAGGGTTTTCGTACGTCAGGTAGACGTGACGCGTGGAGGCTGGAGACGTGTTTCAACATCAACATCACATTTAAAGTGGACTCACACCCTGATCAAACCCTCTAAGACAGTGATTCCCAACCTGTGGGTCGTGGCCCCCTGGTGGGCCGCGAAGATGTTGCAAGTGGGCCGCCAAATAATTTCTAAAAAAGTGAGACTTTTCTGTGTGTTGGGAGGCTGTGATAACATAATAACAAAAACATACAGAATACTGCTTTAAATGTTAAAACTCAGTCATGATTCAAAGGATTTTCATTCTAGAGATACCAAGCCTTTTCTGGTTGTTTTTTGCTTCTGTCACATTTTTTCTCACTGTGATTTTTTTCTCCAAAAAGTGAAGACCATGCTCCCTATGGGTTCAGGAAAAATTCAAAAGATTTCAGAAGTGTAAATACATGGTGTATTATTGTATAATCATCATTTAGGGCTTGATGAAAGCAAAAAAAAAAAGGTGGAATATTTTGATTTCTACAGAATTTAGCCCTGTTAACACATGTTGTTCACGTCACTCATGATACATTCAGGTACTCTGGGAAACTTGAGAAGCTGATAATGTCACCAGGTTTTTTTTAGGTTTTGGATGGTTTGTGAACCCCAGCCATTTAAAAGTGGGTTATTTTGCTCCCCCCAATGGGTTTGGCATACCAAGGGTTAAACATTTTTAAATAATTATATATAAAAAACATTCCCACAGAAGGCATCATATGATATCCGTATTTAAGAGGCGAGAGGTGGGCTGCAAAAAATATTTGAGACATAGAAGTGGGCCCCGAGTTGGAAAAGGTTGGGAGCCACTGCTCTAAGACTCTAGCTGTTTTCCAAACCGCCTACTACACTAGCGATGCCTACTACTTCGGCTGAAACTCAGTATTTAGTAGGCAGTATGCGAAAACTTGCGAGATCTGTAGTATACTACAAGTTCCCGGATGACCTACTGATCGGAGAAAATTTCTCAGTCTGTAACGGACCAGTCTACCTGGCGTACTGTTTCCCACAATGCACGGCGCTAATGGCGTTTGTCAGTTTGGGGGCGCTCAGGTTGAGGTGAATTACTGACACCTACTGGAATAAATCAGCTCAACTACAACACAACAACAAAAATGTGAAACGGTCCCAGAGATAAAAGTGAAGTGACAGGAAAGAAACAGCGGTAAATCTGCTCACTTCATCATGAAAGAGCTGTTTACTTTTACCAAATTCATAAAAGCCCCTAAATCATTTATCACTTTTTATTTTACACTAACAGCCTACGTGGGTAATGAGGACGCAGTTTTTACACCAGCTGGAAAAATAAAAAGTCAGTTGGTTTCAGGTTTATTTTCAATACATGATAACTTTTGGTGCAAGATAAAAAAGTCAAATATGGCAATTTTGCTGTATTTTATACCTTTACAAATGTGATAAAATCGGGACTTTTATCTCTCCCTGAATTTGTTCTTTTTCTAAATGAATCAAAAATGTTCCTTGAACCACTAAAATAATGAGGAAACCATAACAATTCTCAAAAAAAATTACAACTTCCTTCACATGCTTCATTTCATTTATTTATTTTCCTTTGTATCTCATTGACATCTAATTTAACTTATCTACTTGTATTGCTCCTGTAACTTCACCACTGATTGATGTGGTGAATTAATGACTGAAATGCCAAATGTACTCATGGTTTACTTATGATGAAATTAAACGTTAGAAAAAAAATCCATCAGCTCCACTTCCTGAAATCCAGAGTAGTATACTACTTCACAGGTCCAACAAAACAGTCAGACTACAGACTACATGTGGAAGTAGTAGGTAGTAGGCGGTTTGGAAAACAGCCATAGTGTTTGCTGCGTACCTTGCTCTTTGCTGTGTGTGCTGTTCAGAGGACAGTTCGCCAGCACCAGCTCAGCCACCCAGGTCCGGTTGTTCCTGCCCTGCAGTCGGATGGTGCAGTCCAGTAAAGACTTGTCTAACGCTCTCCTGGTCTCCTCTCCCACACCTTTACACGGAGGAATCCTGCAGGGAGAAAACACATTATAAAGTTACCTCAGTTTTACTCATCATGCTTAAAGGAGGACTTTAAACGCATGTGTGTTTTACTTTAATAGTCGTATGGCGTGACTGCTGCCGTCACCCTCCACCTGGACGCCCTGGTTTGGGATCTCCATGTTGGACAGCTGCTCAAACAGAAGAAAATCAGTTTTAGTGGAAGAACAGGAGCCACATCTTTAACTGTGATGAAAGATGAAGTGTGTTTTCTGGAATTGCCAGGTAATTGTGTCATACTGGCGTGACATTCATACTCATATTAATAATATATTTCGAGTGGTCATCCCTTTTACTTGTGCTGCTGTGTACATAGGTGATATCCCCCTTGAAAGGTGGAACAATAATGAAATAAGCTGTTGAGAATACTCCTAGCAGCGAGTAAAAAAGCTGTCACGAGAAAGTGGCTAAAGCTGGAGCCACCCTCAATTGATGAATGGATAGAAATAATTGGTGAAATATACAAGATGGAAAAACTATCATTCTCCCTTAGAATAAAAAAAATGTGTTTTTTCGAATTTGGACTAAATGGACTGAGTACATTAAAACTGTAAGATCAGATTTTAGCTGAACTTTTCAATTAAAAGGTCTAGAATATATTAGATTTGTCTCGTTGCACTTGTTTCCCCGTATTTTGTTGTACATCATTTTGTTACTCCTATACCTGTGTTCACTCTCTCTTATTACCCTTTTGACTTTACAATGCAACTCAATGGAAGGCTCCCCATGTTAAAGTGTTAGAATTAATGTTTGCATAAGAGATATTAGTACAAGTACAATTCTGTATAAGGAAAAAAAAAGAAAACTGGAAAAGCTGGGCTGTAAAGTGGTCACTATAAACGATCAGATGTATGATGGGTTGTGTGTGTATGTATGAGGGTATTTACATGAATCTAGGTTTATGGATTTATATATGCATGTACAAACACAACTACATCTATTTGAAGGAAAACTTGTTCCACTTAGAGCAAACTTGATATAATGATGTTGCAAGAATGTAAAACAACTGCTTTTCCGAAATAAAAAATGATAAAAAAAAAAAAAGAAAGATGAAGTGTGCACCTCTGTTCTGAGGCCGATGAAAGGCATGTTGGTGTCACACATCGCTACCAGGTGAGCCAGCTCTTTGTTGAAGGCACACATCTCTCCAGAGCGTTTCGGCTTCTTTGGCTCCGAGTCGCTTTGTTCCCCCAAAATCTGGAAAAACAACAGAGAGACAAATTTCAGTTTTAAGATCCTTTTATTCGTCACACTGGCCATTCAATCTGTGCTGTAATCTGGCAAAGCTGCAAGTCTTTGCTTTCAACAGGGTTCTAGCTGCAAGACAAAGGATGAGTTTTCATCCCAGGACAGCTTGTGATAGACAACAAGTGCTCCCTGCTTGACTGACCAATAGCAGACGCTGGTCTTGTGTAATAGCTCTATTAGAGGGTCATTTATTGGCTAATGAGCCTGTCACTCCCTTAAACACTTAACCAAGCCTTACCCTTCACATGAAGTCAACTGTAGCCATTCACATCATTAGCGAGACCTATTCATTACCACACGTCTTCATTCACATTCACAGAGCGTGGACAGTGAGTCCAACTCTGCCTGGTGTTTGGTCAGCTGAGACTAAAAACTCTCTAACTCCTACAAAGTTTTATCTAGAAAGCTCAAATTTCACCCAGATGTAGATGAGAAGGTGTAGAAGTGATGTGGTGGATGTTTTATGTCTGACATGAAGCATCTTGATGTGATTTATTTTCAAAAACGGTTAAAAAATGAAAAGAATAAAGAGTTTCAGCTGCATTTATCCTGATGTGGACTTCAGCCACAAAGTAAAACATGACATTTTCTGAATTTAGAGATTTTAATCTTTCAAATGAGGTGTCACTGATGACTTATGAACTTGTGCTTTTTCAGTTAAATGCTTTAAAACATATTGTGGTATGACGCTCCTACTAAATCAGTCTGACTGAAAGTAACCTCTCCACTTAAAACACACTTGTTCACTTTAGAAGAGTAAAGTTACTTTTACTGGGCCTTTTATGTTGTTTTATGTTTTTATGCTACATGCCTTTATTGTTTTTAGAGCTTTCATTGTCTCTTCATGTTGCAGTGTAAAGCAGTTTGGTTGGCTGCTGAATGTTTTAGATGAGTTATATAAGTAAAGCTGACGTTTACACTGTGGCTCTGCAATGTTCATATATTATAAGGAATGATTTCACATTAACTTCATCACACTGCAAAAAAAGGGAGTCTGACTATAAGATAAAAATACTAAATTTGATGGAAAAATATCTTAAAACAAGTGAAATTATCTGTCCATGCAGCAAGATAATTTCACTTGACTATAAATCTTGAAATCAGACTGATAAATCTAAAAACAAGATGGCCTTGATAAGTATTCTCAGATCTTAAAACAAGAAGAAAATGTTCATTTTTAGATTAAAATGCTTGAAAACAAACTTCCTGAAGAAGAATTTTAAGTGAAATATACTGAATATGAGCAATAGAATCTAATTTCATGCTTCTTATATTCTTAATTTTAGCAAATGGAATGAAAAATATCACTTTTTTAAAGTCAAAACTACTTAGAATTAGAGAAGTATGATTAAGATAATTCTTGATTTTTGAGCATGGGTTTGTAAAATTCTGAGCTGTTTGCTAAATAAACTGTGTCTTAAAAATATGATTTTTTGTGTTATTCTTAAATGAAGCAACTTGAGGTCGAGCTTAATCTAGAAACAAGTTTGAATGTTATGAAATTACACGTGAGAAAACCAAAGCAACTTGTTTTTACAGTTATCCACTCATTTTAGGATTCTCAGACTAATTAAGACAAAATTGAAACGTTCATGCTTTGTTTAAGCTCTAACATAGTTTTAAATGCTGAAAATAAGTTAAAAAAAAACATTAAAACAAGATATTTAATTAAGCATGTCTGAAAGTAAAATCTTGGCAAGTGCAAGATTATTTGCAGTGTAGCTTTTTTCAGCACAAACTACCTTCCTCTTGGTCCCGGGCCGTGCCGCTCTCCCTGCTGTGGTGTCTTGAACGAGGTGTTCCAGGTTGGGTTTGAAGTGCTGCAGGAGCAGAGCACACATGGGTCCGTCCTCTCCTTCCAGCTGAGACACTGACAGGAACGAGTACTTGTACTGCAGCGCTGTGGGACTGCTCGGCACTTCCAGCATCTCCACCACCTGCATTAAAAAGAGATGAGGAGCGGGAAAGAGAGGGATGGAAAGATCCAAAAGGGAAAATACGAGAGAGGATACAACACTGAAAACTGAACACTAACTTAAAAAGGAATCGTATTAAAGTCTTATGAAGTTTGGCACTTACAATGTAGTACTGCGGAAGGCGAGTGAGCTTAATGAAGAGTTTGTGTTTTGACAAGCTGCCAACGGGGTGAGAGGCAGAGTTTGATAGGTGAAGGACATCAGTGCACACAGTGGGGAGATGCTTCACAGACTGTCGACAGCGCTGCTCCCCCAACCAGAACCTTCACAGAGAGAGAGAAGGAAAAAGACTCAATGTCCCGCTGTCGAAACATTCACGCTCGTACTCGCAGCATTTCTACTCCAGCAATTCACACTCATCCTGCCACCTGCTTAGCCAAGTGAAGCTGCTGACAGAAATTACTCAGTTTGACGAGCAAACGGCAGGCGTCAGACCGACTCCTCGTACGAATGCCAAAACACACATTTCCTACTTTCCCTGAACATACATGTTGCATTCATGCCTTATTTTAAAAACACAGGGCTTACTTAATAAGTTAACAAGTTTTTCTTCCTTCCACTCCTTTTTTGAAAATGTAAAAGAAGGTAATCAAGTGATTTAAAGTTTGTTTTGTTTTGTCATGTTTTGTTTCGCGTAATTGCAAAGATTTTTTTTTTTCTCTTTCTTTTATTAATTTTTTTGTTGCTTCTTCGTCTCCTTCTGATTCGACACGAAGTTGCAGAGTTTCTCTGTTTTGACTGTTTGCTTTGTGTAGTTCTTTTACATTTTTCAAAATAAACATTTTCATTCATTCATTCATTCATTACTTTAGCTGCTGGAGCCAAGATGTGATACGCTTCATATCATCGTTAATGGTCTTTTCGATGTCGTCCAGCATGGACTGATCTGTGAGGAGAAAAAAACAGCTTTATAATCATAAACGAGAACAAGGGGAAGATAAACAGAAAGAAAGGTAAGAGTTATATGTCTCTGCTTTACCTAATCCATACAGCATGGGCTGGAACATGCCAGAATGCAGGTCCACGAAAATGTGTAAGCACTCAGAGCGACCACACGGCTCCAGGATCGGAATAACCAGCGTGGGTAAAGCTGTCTCGATGAACGCTGTAAAACAAAGACACAAAAAAAAATCATCACGGTAAAATCTCAGTTTAATGTCCTAAAAGATCCTTTCTGACAGAACTTTCCTCCTGGAACCTTTTAAGAATTTGTTGACCGCAGAAACAAAGATCTAAAGTTAGTTCTTGAAAAGTCCCAGCTTTGGGGTCTGAGCGATTCGCAAAAATAATGTCATTGCAATTATTTTTCCCCATATTGCGATGGTCGGTGGACACGTGTGTTTGTCTCTGAAACTGTAAACACGTCTCTGTTTCATGTTTCTCTGAGAGATATTTCAATATCATCACACTTTTTATGACTCTTTGGGATGAAAGGAATCAGCTAAATCTTAAAATGGGCGTCGTAACGTCGTAAAAATGTTTTGCTGTTTTTATCAGTCTTATTATCCTTAGGTCCCCATTCTTGTGTATTGTAGAAAATCTGTTTGCATAAACAGGTACACCTCAAAAACATAAGAATATCATGAAAAAGTTCAATATGTTTTGTCGTTTCAGAAAGTGAAACTCAGATTCGTGAAGTGAATTATTTCAAGCTTGAATTTCTTGAAATGTTGATGATTATGGCTTAAAGATAATGCAAACACAAAATTCAGTGTGTACACCAAATACCAAAACTGTTTTTACTTCTCATGACTTCTTTTTTTACTCTTTTCTCTCCAATTCTTTGCCACTTTTGGACGTTTTTTACTTCCTAAAAGCTTTTCACATGACTACTTTTTGCTGTTTTTGCCACATTTTACCAATTAGATTGTTTCTTTTGCAAAGGTAAATTTTAGCAGTTTGTCTCTTTGGTTGAGCAGAGTTGAGTAACACTGGTGTAGAGCAGAAAACATCTACTGCAAAATATGTATCTTGTATTCTGGCACATTTCAAATAAAGGAAATATTACACTGCCTGTGATTAGAAAATCGCAGCAGGACATATTGTGAGCCAATCTAATTTGTAACTATTGCCCACCCCTACTCGAGATCTGTAAAATATTATTGTAAGCTACCCTTTTTTAGCATTAAATAACTAAATCTGCTGTTTTCTTTTTGTTTGAAGTCTCACTAATAATTGTATTTGGGACTTCAGACTGTATTAAACCCTCTAAATAAAGAAGCAGTAGAGTGAATACTCACAGTTGTCACTGGGATTGCTGGTCTTTAAAATGGCCTTCAGCTCCTGCAGCTTCTGGTGTGAGCGAGCGTGAACGCTGTCGATCAGAAGTTTCTCCACAGACAGGTGATCGATCTGGAGGAGGAAAGAAAGAGAGAAAGAAGACGTTACTAAAGAGCAATAAATGTAAAAAAAAATCAGCCTGATAATGAAAACCACACAGAGCTTTACCTTCATCGCTCTCTCCATTAACTTAGAGTCACAGGCGGGGAGAGGAGGCTCATGGGATATTTGTAATGGCTTCGATCCGTCGGATTCATCGATCTTGATGGTGACTTTGTGAACTGATGCTGTCCCTGTTTTCCTTCCTAAAACCTGTTGGCTGAAGTGGAAGAAAAACGATGATAAGGCTTCAAATGAGAAGTGTGAACACAATTATAGTCAAATGCATCATTTTAATCTTCCTGCAGAGTCAAGAGTTAATCTGAATCCACCTTAAGCTAAAAATAGACTTTTTCTGTTAGAAGATATAAATGGGACAAACTACCTCAAAGAAGCAGCACACAGAGAGAAAAGGGGAGATATTGTTCAGGTGAAGAAACAAGACACTCTGTCATGATTTCTTTCTTTTCTATTGTAAACTTATTCAATATTTTGATGTGATCAGTTTTTTTGGTTTCTCTAAATCAGTGGTTCCCAACTTTTTTGGGGCTGTGACCCCATGTGTTGTAAATATAGAGTAGACAGAATTAGTGCACAAAGTATCAATTTCTATTTTTTCTGATCGGGATATAGACTTTATTTTGTGTGAACTTTTAAATGAAAAAAACTTAATTCAACCCCAAAGGACAATTAAAGGCTCATTGAGCAGTAAACATTATAAGTAACTGTAAAAAAGAAAAGAAACAAACAGCACAAAGTTCAGTCTACTGCTTCAAATGCAAAAATACTGAATCTAGAAAATAAAAATAGAAAAAAAATGCTTGGATACAGAATACTACGAAAACTTAATGATTACTAAAATTTTCCATAATAAAATGCTAACTTAATTCTAAAATATAAGATACAGTTGCTTACTATGTTGTGTTTTATAGCTGTCTGAAGAAAAAAACCTGAAAACTGAGGAAAATCAGTTTTTTTTTTTTAGCTCAATTAGACATTTCAGGCGACCCCATTTGGGGTCAGGACCCCAAGGTTGAGAACCACTGCTCTATATACAGTTATGCCTAAAAGTTTACTCCCCCCTTCAGCAGATTTTTCCAATTTTTTTGGCCTTTTCTCAGAAAATATGAATGAAAACACAACCTTTCTGTCACTCATGGTTAGAGGTTGGGTAAAGACATTTATTAACAAACAACTGTGTTTACTCTTTTTAAATCATCATGACAACAAAAACTTCAAAAATGACCCTGCTCATTTTTTTAAGTACACACTGATTATAAGCAAATAGATCACAGGTGAGGATTTTTACCTTTAGGAGACATTCAAACACATTTGTGTTCACTTTTGTGCATTTATCAGGACAAAACCACCAGCGTTGTGTAAACTTCTTAACAGGGTCATTTTTGAAGTTTCTGTTGTTATTATTATTTAAAAAGAGTAAACTGGTTTTTTCAATAAATGTCTTCACCCAACCTCTAACCATGAGTGACAGAAGGGATTTTGTGTTGTCATTCATTTTTTTCTGAGAAAAAGGCCCCAAAAAGTCAGAAATTCTGCAGGTGTGTGAACTGTATTTGCTAAGACAGTTCTTTGACTCTTACTTCCACACGTTGAGCGTGAGGTACTTTGCGGGCATGTATCTCTCCTCCTGCACCAGGTCGCCCCATCGCTCTCTGATCAGCATCAGCGTCTGAGAGCGAAGCACCTCGAGCTGCAGCGACAGACAGAAGGAGTCTGGAAACAACGTGGTTAAAGAAGAAGACGCTGTGTGGGAAAGTGTCAAGCCCAGGTGAGTCCACATGAAGTGCTACACACATCTCTCTCCATTAATATTCATAACACTTATCCTCAGAGCACACACACACACACACATACACACCCTGGTGGTATAAAGAGGGGTGTTTGTACCCAGCACAGACTGCTCATTGACACGGTGAGCTGCATGGCTCTCACTGGCTGGGGCAAAGGCAGAGCAGGGATGTGCTGATTAGCATTGTGATAAGCACAGTCGGACTTTTCCTGCATGCGTGATAAGGGTCGCTGCTGTTAGTGTGAATGCTAACAAGATGTTGTTTCTCTCATTTTACTGATGAGCCTGAAGCCTGAGGCTCGGTGAGGTCACATCAAATCCTCCTCCACATGATGAAGTTATAACAGCAGGATCAATGTGAAGAAATCCCTGCTTTACTCTGGAAAGGTTACGTGATCAGTTCTGATAAAATTAACACACTAATTAAGCTGGAACTGTCTAAATGTCCTGAGACGTGGTGAATCCTTTTAGTGTTGGAAAACAAACATCTCCGTTACGAGAAACGCACCTCACATGACCTCACCAGGTGACAGGCTGTGAGGAGAACGGAGATGCCCTTTTCCTGTCAGAAACAGAAAAGGGTTGTGTTTTTGGAATGAAAAAAGAGGCCGTTCAGAGGGATGCAATTCTGCAGCTGTGTATCTCATTAGCATGCTGCATGGCTCTGCTGGACCAGTCAATACTCTATATGCTCACACACACACACACACTCCCTACTGCTGCAGCAAGAGTCCACATCAAACTGGGACGGAGGCCAAAGCTGTTTGTACAGGACACACACAAGACCAGAGCTACTGGGTGAAGTTAAACTGGGAAAGGATACGCAGGCAGTTGTACATGTCCTGTAGAGGTTTTTCATCCGCGCACAGACGAGCCTGGACCAACTCGTGGATGAAGTTCACCTGCAGGCTGTGCACCAAAGCTCGGCCATCTGTCAACACACAGGAGCATCGGAACGAGGGTGAATTTAAAGAAGTGTTCAAAATGAGAGGTAAAGACATGATGGAGGGTTAAGGCCACACAAAAAAAAGAGAAGAAACAGTCACACATCTACAGGATTTAAGTTATAAATATACTGGAATAAAGTTGTAGATTAAGAAAAATAAAGTCACAGATTTAAAGGAATAAACCCGAATATATCCTGGAATAAAGTCATAAATATATGAGAATAAAGTTATAAATATAAGGGAATATTGTCATAAATGTACAAGAACTTAGTCATAGATTTGAAGGAACAAAGTTGCAGACTTATGAGAATAAAGTCATAAATTTACAAGAACAATGTCATAGATTCACAGAAATATAGTCATAGAATTATGGGAACAAGTCATAAATTTAGGAGAACAAAGTCATAGGTTTACGGGAATAAAGTTGTAGATTTATGGGAATTAAGTCATAAATCTACAAGTTAAAGTCATGAATAAAGTTGTAAATTTAAGGATATAATTTCAAACATTTACGGGAATAAAGTTGAAGATTTGAAAAGTAAAATCATAGATTTACAGAAATTAATTCATATGTATACTGGAATAAAGTCATAAATTAACAAGAACAAAGTCATTGATTTTCATGAATAAAGTTGTAGATTTATGAGAAATAGAGACATGAATGTAGAAACAAAAATAATTGAGCCTGATGATTTTACCTCCAGTTTCTTTGTCCTCAACAAGAATCTCCAACTTCAGCAGCCTCCAGGGAATATCAGGGTCGTCTCCCATTACGGTCAGAGTGGCTTCAAACTCTCCTTCCACACGAAACTTCACACGTCCGTTGGCTAAACACAAACAGACACGTAAGAAAGTCCTGAAATTAAGGGTGAATTCAAATTCCTGTCTTAACCCTCAATCTCTAAATGCTCCCGTGAAGTGTAAGTGCTGTCCTGATTCTCAGAAAGTTAAGGTTGAGGGTTTAGTTTGAGGCTGTTTCTCCCTCAATACTGAGATTCTCCGACACCACCCTTGGGACTAAGGGACACCCAGAATGCATTGCGCATTTCAGCAGATAAACATGGCGTCCAAAGCGGCAGAGAAGGCGAGCTACAAATATAGTTTTTTCTTTGTTAATAGAGATATTAATATTACAAAAACAATTGTATTATCTTAGTTTAGACCCATTTTATGGATTATTTACCTCGTTGTTGCATAACATTTATTTTCATTTTACAATCTTTTGTCAATAGCGTCCGGTGCGGACAAGCCATGTTCCTATCGTTTAAGTTAGTTAACGTTACAAAATGGTCATTTTTCTCCGTGGTAATGTAATTGTTTATCAAGATAACAGCCTATATAACATGCTTGTGCCGATAATGGTATAAGATGACCGGGCTAATGTCATCTCCTGTAGCCGCAGAGTTATATAACGATAGTTATAGCTGGTGTTTACCTTTCAATAAACTATGGTATTCTGTGACAGCTGAATATGTCCGTGGTTGTGTTATTTATACAGATATTTTTTTGATAACGCAAACCGAAGGAATAACTGACAGACAGTCCACAACAATTTCATTTGCATTTAAGGGGTGTCCCATTTCTAAGTCACAAGATAGACCTGAACACTTGGTTTAGAGGGCGAACAAGATTGAGGGTTGAGCTTGAGGGTTAAGACAGGAATTGGAATTGGGCCAAAGTATCCAGGTACGTTTTTTCTACCTAAAGTAGTCAAAGCTAATTTTACATGCAAATATCTGCCCATGTCATTTTTAAGTAATTCTATGAAAGAAAACCAAAGTTGTGACAAAATAACTTTTAAAATCGACCCGAAGAAAACAGAAGGGTTAAACCAGTTACTCACCGACTGTGAGGTTTGCCAGCTGAGGGGGGAGGTCTGTGGTGACGAGGCGGTGCCGTAGAATCTGGTTAAGTTGACTCAGGGTGGTTTGTTTCTCATTTTTAGTGATGGGGTCTGGAGGGATGATCTTATCCTAAACAAAGACACAGGAAAAAGAAAACATGATGCAGAGGAGATCAAAGGAATGTGATTAAAAATCAGCACCAGGGTGTACTTACTCGTATACATGTGGGCAGGCGCGGGTATGACCCTGTGGTGAGAACATCAATGGCGAAAGGGATGGCGAAGCTCGGCAAACGAGCGTGAACGAGAGCATCTCTGGCCAGTGACGCTAACCGATCAGCCGTGTCCACAAACAGGATGGTCTGCTGATCCAGGAAGCTGGAAATCATCTGGAACAATAAAGAAAAACCATGACACTGAGTTAATTTGTGTTCTGATGATAAAAAAAAAAAAATGTGATAAGGATATAAAAAAGATCCAGAGGCCAACATACCGCACATTTCTCCACTTTCCCTGCATTGCTCGCCCACTTCACTAAGGCAAGCAGTCGCACAAAAAGCTGCCTGGTACGACTGGCAAACTGGACAATCTCCATTTTTCTGGTAATAGAGACGAGAATTAAGCTTTTATGGAATAATACCACAGGAAGCATCACAGTAAAAGAAAAAGAATGATGATTTATCATGCACTATATAAATAGATTAATAGAAACGTACCTCTCCATGTCCGTTTTCCTGGGCAGTCTGAGAAATAAACAAAAGAAATGTTAAACACAGTCTCCTGTATACCTTTAAGTTATTTTGATTTTATTCAAAAGGCGGTTTGTTTTGGCCCTCTATACCCTCCAAACTACATCATTATTGACTTAAACCACAATCATTTTCAATTCTGACACTTAAAAAAAAAAAAAAATTATTTTGCTTCTTTGTCTTCTTCTGATTCAACCCGAAATTGCCAAGTTTCTCTGTTTTAACTCTGTTTGCTTCGTGTACTTCTTTTACATTTGGGTCAATGAGGTGACGTCCCTTTTTTTGTGTCTGAGTGCAATATTTCCTTCCGTCATGAATTGAGTATTTCATCACATGTATTTCTTTATTCTATGAAACCTGTGTTATTTGAACACATCTTTAAACTATTAAAATATAACATGTTTCTTTGTGTTTTGGTTCCTCAAACCCCCAAAATGTCAGGTGGTGCAACCGTCCTGACAAGTATCCACAGTAATTAAACTCTAAAAATTGAATGTCAGTGATTGTAAATGGAAATTAAAAATACAGAGGCATTATTTTATGCTTGAACCTTTTTAAATAAAACATGCTTTGCAAATAAAACGAATTTTAAAGCTGTTGAGAAATTTAAAAAACTTTTGTCCCGTAATTTTCACCTTGTCAAATGTCAGGGTGGTGCAACCGTAACATTAGACTTTTATTTTAAAGTGAAGAGAATAAAACAGGAAACAGGAAACTGCATCAGCCAGAGGAGCCCAAATGACATTTGTGACCAAGTGGAAAAGTTTGTAGATTTCTCTGAAACACTGATAAAAAAGTTTTTTTCACTTCATTGGTGACTGGAACAATTTCCATGTCAGGTGGAACAACCAATGTAATAATGTGAAATGTTATTTTAACATCAAATTATTTATCTTATTCACAAATAAAAGAAATAAAACACACAAAATGAAAATGTATGAGTCACTACAGACACTTGAGAGATACTTGCCAATAATTTCACACAGAAAAAATAACAGGAACATATAAATATATTTTCATATATTTGGTTGCGCCACCTGACATTTTTGGGTGCTCAAATTAAAAATACTAAACAATAATGAACCTAAAAACTTTCAAAGAACTTTTTAAAAATAAGTTTTTAGACCCTCTTTTTGTCATTGACCCATTTATCAAAATAAACATTTTCATTCATTCATTCATTCAACTTAATTGACTTATTCATTTATGTAATTCTTTAATTGAACTGTTTTTATAATATTCCTCAGATCTGATATTAATTTTGGTACACTGGTTTTATTTTACAGTATTTAATAGAACTATTCTTACATATTGTTGTGATCTGTTGTGTAGTAAAGCACTTTTAGCTGCATATTTTAATGTATGAATCATAAATAAAGATGAGTATGTTGTGTGTCCAGTCTGCAGAGATAAAAACGATTCAAAGCTTCCTCTTATGGCTCTAATGTGAACATGAAGTGAGTTTTTTTCTTTTTTATGAGTTTGTTTAATTGAGGAAAATTAAATTGAGCATCTCTCCAGTTTATAACCGTTATTAGCCTGTTAGCTCCGTTAGCATTGAGGCCTACAGATCCAGGGTTTTACTTACAGCTCAGCCAGCAGGGTGATCTCATGGTAGGTCCTCTGGAGCAGGAACTCGATCAGCAGGCTGAGCCGGACTCCCTGTGTGGCTGGAGCCCCGGGTGGTGGAGGCTGTGGACCCGAAACCACCGGACCTGAGAGCGGGACGAGCTGCCCGTCAGAGCCGATCTGCACCGGAGCCATTTTACAACGAGAGCGCTACGAGGCTGAAGCAGCGGAGGAGCGGAGGAGGCTGAGGAAACACCCGCACTCTCACAACATTTCTCTCCGGGACGAGCTCCAGAAGAAGCCCGATATTCGCTTTAATTACTGAAAACGTAACAAATACGCAAATGTAAGAAAGTCATCACGGAGGGGCTCAGAGCTGCTCAACCGCCATCTTTGCTGTCGGAACGTTCAGCGTAAGTTCGGCGGGAAGAAAAACCCGGAACGGATCTTCACGGAGCCGGAGCCGGATCCGGAGCCATGAGGGTTTATCGTTGCCGTTGTACGCTAGGTCATTAGTTTTCAGGCCAGGGCAAGAGAGAGCAAACAAAATACTCTCAAGCAAGAAAAAGAATGTTGATTTATCATGTATTACATTAATTAAATTTTTTTTTTTTAAAATGAGTTGGAAATATACGGAAGAGGATTAGGGCCACTGAGAAAAAAAAAAATCTAAAAAAAAAAAAAAGTCAGAATTCTGAGATTAAAGTCAGAATTCTGAGAAAAAAGTCAGAATTCTGAGATTAAAGTCAGAATTCTGAGATTAAAGTCAGAATTCTGACTTTTTTCTCAGAATTCTGACTTTTTTTTTTGGAATTTTTAAATCTAAAAAAAAAAAAAAAAAGTCAGAATTCTGAGAAAAAAGTCAGAATTCTGAGATTAAAGTCAGAATTCTGAGAAAAAAGTCAGAATTTAAGTCAGAATTCTGACTTTTTTCTCAGAATTCTGACTTTCTGATGTTTTTTTTCTCAGTGGCCCTAATCCTCTTCCGTATGTATTATATTAATAAAAATAAAAAATTAAAAAATTTAAAAAAAATGAGTTGGAAATATCACATATCATACGTCAAAAAGAAACTATCAAAGAACATTTTTATTTTGAATAGATTAAAGTACATCCTTGATTGTAATACCATGAGAATGTTGCATTGCGCACTGGTGCTGCCATATTTGACCTACTGCATTGAGGTGTGGGGGAAACGGGTATAATAGTAACATTGAGCCAAACTTTCTGTTACAGAAAAAAGCAGTGAGATTTATTCACAAAGTTAAATTCAGAGAGCATACAAATAGTTTATTTTCTACGACACGATTATTAAAACTTCCAGGAGTTATCGAATTACAGACATTATTAGTTATGTTTAAAGCTAAAAATAAATTACTACCCGAAGGTATTCAGAAGTTTTTTTAGGTTGTTGCATATGATGAAAATCATAGAAGGAGATTTAATTTTAGGCATAATTTTGCTCGGAATAGAATAAAAATATCCTTACACAGGCCAATATGAATTTCTACCACATGAACCATTGAATTTAAGAGTAAATAACTTTTAAATAGGTGTCCACTGTAGTAACCCTGTAGTAACCCTCCTGTTGTCTTCAGATTTACTCTGCACAGTCGGTTCTAACCAGGGGTGAAAGTAGAGTTAAATTCTTGCTGGTACTAAACCTTCAAGTCCATTTCTACCGGTTTAAAAAGAATGAAAATTTTGCTTTTTTTTAGATTTTTTCTTTTTTTGCCCCTTTAGTCTGTAAATTTTGAGATAAAACGTCTAAATCGTTACTTAAAAAGTCAAAGTATGAGACAGAATATCAGATTTTTTAGATAAAAAGCTGAAATCATGGGGGAAAAAGTCAAAACTTCAGGTGAGAAATTAAAAAATTTTAGATAGAACATAACATTTTTTCGATAAAATATCAGAACTTTGAGGTGAAAAGTTGAAATCATGAGGGAGAAAGTCAAAAATTTTTTGATAAAAGTTAAAAAATTGGAGGCGAGGTATCAAAATTTGAGAAACAAGCCAAAACTATGAATCAAAAAGTCAAAATTTTGAGATAAGGTATCAGAATTTTTAGATAAAAATGTCTCTGTCCAAGGACTTAAACATAGCACTGGCAGTTCAGAAAGAATTAAGGATAAGTTGAAAGTAATTTTTAAATCGTCAAAGTACTGTAGTTTTCGTGACTGCACATTACTAACATATCTATTTGCTGACCCGGAGTGCGGCCATGACTGGTTTTAGCATTTTAGTTCTAACTGCTTATAAAGTACAAGGTGAAAAATGTATTCCAATTTTATTTCTCCATTTTTGTGCATATTCACAGATATTTAGCAATCAATTTCGTGATAAATAGTATCAAAGACCTTATTTACATAAAATTATACTTCTTCTTTGAGTAGAAAAAAAAAAATCTGATTTTTTTTTGCACTGAGGTTATTATCAGAGGTGCATAAATTGATGTAATATTACAGACAGGTATTTGTCAAGGTAATGGCAGGATATTGTTTTGGAATCATTTACATTTCTTTAAAGGCAGTAAGTCGCTACAAATTCATATAAAAGGTTTTGAGGTTTCTTGGAGGCTCACTGCTTCTGATGGCATGCACTATCAACATGTCACATTCTGTGGGTTTGTGAAATATAAGCTCACTAATTAATTTACAAAAAGATAACACTGTAGTTAACAGCTAAAGAACATTTTATTCAAAAACCCTGATTTTTACATGCCTACAATGATTTTTTTAAATGTAATTTCTATTTTCTAAATGTTTTTCTGGAGCTGTTTTGGATGAAAGGTAGGGACCACAGTTTGGGGACTAAATGTCTTGGAGAGACCAGATATTTTCGCTTTGTCATGGAAAAAAAATTGAGTTGATAAAAAGTATGATTGTACTGCTGAATATCCAATGGTGGATAAAATGTGATTAGGTGCCACTGATGGTACAATTTGCAGGAGGACATGATAATTTACACGGAACTTTGCACTTTTAAGGGAGAAAGTCTTGGTAGTATTTCTTTGGGAAATCGGTCTGCATGGTCCTCCAGTTTTTGTTTAAGGGCAGAGAAAGGGTTAAATTATTACCAAGGTGCACTCTCAGGGGAGAAAACCAGATTTTGAGTCCTTTGGTTTGATTAGGGAATAAATTGTTTTGTTTTTGGCCAAGTGCAAATTTAGGTGCAATAAAAGTAGCGTATACCACAGGCAGAGTCAAATTAAGTGGACGATTTAGACAAAACTATTGATGGAGAGTAAAATGGATGAAAAAACAGATTGGGGATTATAATGACCCCCCCCCCCAAAACCAATGGAGACCTATGATATCATGTTACACATAATCACAGAGGGCCAAGCCTGAGAACACAATACATCTGGAGTACAATTAAGCTGAACTCAGTTGAAAAGGAGCTCCTACTTTAGACCAAGGCAAATCACAGCGCAGTCAGAGCACAAAGAGCCCAGTGCAGGATGGGAGGGGGAATAAGTGTGTTGTTCACTGGATCACTCCAGTTTCTATTGGCCTTGTTTCTGCTGTGTCATCAGAGCAACATATCTGGATATGTAAGCAGATATACCACCAGTTTGGTGTTAATCTTCCTCTGTAGAATATCGAAATGAAATAACTTCGAGGTAAAACACGTGAGGAAACAGAACTGATTGTTGGATGGGAAAGTGCTGAAATTCACATGTATGAACTGATGTTATGTTATCATTCTTTTAACTAAATTTCTAGCTTCATCCTTCATTTGTATCCTACTTAAGATTATTTTGTCACATAGAGGTAATGTCAAAGCTCTGGTGCTGTCAATTAACAGCAACATGAAGTAACTAATGTTCCTGCAAATCCATGTCTTTAAAGGGCTCTTATTATTCCCATAGGCACCCATCACTTAGGGGCTTCCAAGTGTGGAGTTGTATTGTGCATTTATGTCCACAGAGGCACACAGTACATGGGTGTGGCAGGAGAAACTGACAAATTATGTTGTACGAGGTGTTCTGAGCCCATTTCTGTTGTGCTTTTGCAACTCTGGGGATAGATATCACGATCATGTGGCATGAAGTTGAGATTGCAGATAACACAACAGGAAATTAAGTCAGCGCCGCAGAAAATGTATTTAAATTGCACGCCTGAATGCATGCATGCCAGAAACCACTGTTCATAAATATGGAAGCACATTTCTGCCAGCTAAAAGATAATAATGAAAACTTGGCTTTGTTGAGTTTTTGTTTTTGTGCCCATGAGACGTCAAAACTTTGGAGTAAAAGTCAAAATATTGATCCATAAAGTCCAAACTTTGAGGAAAGAGGTGAAATTTTGAGGTGTTAAGGTCAACACTTTGAGGGAAAAGTCCAAAATTTAGGATAAAAAGTCAAAATGATGACATTAAAAAGTTGAAATGTTTGTATTGATATCTATGTTTACATTTGTATTTAAATGTAGATTTTGTGTGAATTCTAAATCTTCCACCCATTTGTTTGATTGTGAATCTAAAAGCTGAGATGTTCTGTCCTGTTTGTTTGTTTATATATGTTTTTGAAAAAATATACTGAGGAAAAAGTTTAAATTAAGAAAAAAAATATAAAGTTTGTGGATTTAAAAGTCAAAATAAGATTAAAAAAAACATAATTATAAAAGAAAGTAGATACTTTGAGTAAAACAAGGTCAATACTGTGAATTTAAAAAATTCAATATGTTGAGAAAAAATGTCAACATTATGACATAAACAGTCAAAATTTGACAAAGAAAGTTGAAAATTTGGGATAAAAGTTGATATTTTCAGCAAAATGGGCAAAATTTTGAGGATAAAGTCAAAATCATGAGATTAAACAGTCAATATTTTGAGATGAAAAACTCAAAACCATGAGATAAGAAAGTCAAAGTAATGAGAAGAAAGTCAAGAATCTGAAAAAAAAAAGTCAAAATGATGAGATAATAAGTCAAGGTTTAAGGAAAATAAGTCAAATTTTGAGATGATGAAGACAAAATTTTGAAATTATATTTTAAAATTTTCAGGAAAAAAGAAGTAATATTTTGATTTTATTATTTTGAAGAAGTCGCAATACTACTTTATCTAAAATTTCGACCCAGATGTGGTCAACGTAGTCTCAACAATTCCTGTTATTTCGTTTTCTTATTTGGGTCAATGACACAAAGAGGGTCTAAAAACGTATTTTTAAAAAGTTCTTTGAAAATGGATAAAAAACATATTTCTGAGAGAAGAATTATGTTTTCTAACAGATTTCAGTAGTTGACCAACATTTCAAAGTTTTTAGGTTCATAATTTTTTAGTATTTTTAATTTGAGCACCCAAAAATGTCAGGTGGCGCAACCAAATATATGAAAATATATTTATATGTTCCTGTTATTTTCTCTGTGTGAAATTATTGGCAAGTATCTCTCAAGTGTCTGTAGTGACTCATACATTTTCATTTTGTGTGTTTCATTTCTTTTATTTGTGAATAAGATAAATAATTTGATGTTAAAATAACATTTCACATTATTACATTGGTTGTACCACCTGACATGGAAATTGTTCCAGTCACCAATGAAGTGAAAAAACCTTTTTTATCAGTATTTCAGAGAAATCTACAAACTTTTCCACTTGGTCACAAANTTCTGAGAGAAGAATTATGTTTTCTAACAGATTTCAGTAGTTGACCAACATTTCAAAGTTTTTAGGTTCATAATTTTTTAGTATTTTTAATTTGAGCACCCAAAAATGTCAGGTGGCGCAACCAAATATATGAAAATATATTTATATGTTCCTGTTATTTTCTCTGTGTGAAATTATTGGCAAGTATCTCTCAAGTGTCTGTAGTGACTCATACATTTTCATTTTGTGTGTTTCATTTCTTTTATTTGTGAATAAGATAAATAATTTGATGTTAAAATAACATTTCACATTATTACATTGGTTGTACCACCTGACATGGAAATTGTTCCAGTCACCAATGAAGTGAAAAAACCTTTTTTATCAGTATTTCAGAGAAATCTACAAACTTTTCCACTTGGTCACAAATGTCATTTGGGCTCCTCTGGCTGATGCAGTTTCCTGTTTCCTGTTTTATTCTCTTCACTTTAAAGTAAAAGTCTAATGTTACGGTTGCACCACCCTGACATTTGACAAGGTGAAAATTACGGGACAAAAGTTTTTTACATTTCTCAACACGAAATTTTAAGAAAAATAAACGTTTCTTACAAAATAAATTTTTCCAAGTTCGTATTTTATTACGGTGACATAAAAATTAAAGGTAAATGTTATTGACTGTAAGTTAAAAATCTCTTTAATTACTGTGGATACTTGTCAGGACGGTTGCACCACCTGACATTTTGGGGGTTTGAGGAACCAAAACACATAAAAACATGTTATATTTTAATAGTTTAAAGATGTGTTCAAATAACACAGGTTTCATAGAATAAAGAAATACATGTGATGAAATACTCAATTCATGATGGAAGGAAATATTGCACTCAGACACAAAAAAAAAGGGACGTCCTGTCTTTCTGTTAAATTTTATTGTAATGTACACAGTGTTTTTATGAGATATCCAAGCAGCCAGTGCAGTAGGAGGCGGTGTAGTCAGGTGCTTCAGGTTTTGCAGGTCTGTTCTGCTCGGTTGGTCTCAAAGCCCGGATCCTGAACTCCTGCTGGATCCGGAGCGTTTATCGGAATAGAGAGGGGGTTTTGTGCCCTTTCCATTTAGCGGCTGTTGTGTTAGCAGAGCTGATTCCAGTTGCGGTGCAAAGTATCCCAAAGACAGCTCGGACTGTTGGAGTACACACAGCCTGATTATTCGGATTTTTTTTTTCTTTTTTTACGGAGCAGCATTTGTGTCTGACTGCGCTTCCGCCATGTTGAACTGATTCAAGTTGTGAGTGACTGCTGGGACCGAAGTGACAAACCCCAGAAAGAAAGCGGAGAGTTAGGGGGCTGTAACCGCGCCGGTGACGCAGGAAAAACACCCAGAAGCAGAGGAAAAACGTAGGAATTAGACCTATCTAGTAACAGGTTTGAGTCCTGCCAAACTGTCACCGATATAGGCCACGTTTATGTAATATACGACGACACCATCGTTGAAGGCTGGACGTGAATAGAGGGGGAAGTCATATCAAATTCCTGGTGAGTTTTTACCGAAGTAGCTCGGTGCCTGGTGATTGTTAGCTGCTGCTAGTGGATTCAAGGTAACACTGCTGCATATGGATTACTGCTCTTATTCACTCACTGCTGCCTTTTTCTTTGCTGGAACCTCCTTATTTATTCCAGGACAATGTCAACGCCTTCAAATTGCAATTCATGCTCTTGTTAGTACGTGTAGTCTCATCATCTCACTCCGGTTGATTCGCTGACGCCGAGCTAGTCCCGGGCTCCGTCTACAGACTGGGCAGCAACATTTCCTTTAACCGTCTCATGTTTACAACTTATAGATATTTAGATTCCCACAGTACATACATTCAACACATCCTTACAACTGCTAAATGGTGTTCACATTAGGACGAATATAAGACGTAGAGAGTGCAACAGTTCTAGCATAAAGGTTAAACAAAAACGACTCAATATTCAATCCAGTCTCGTGAGTGATTTACAGTCCTTTATCTGCTGAGGGGACAGTGATAGTATAAAATGCAATATGTGTTCTAGATCGGCCAAATTGCATAAAACCGGCAATCTTAATCATTTAGGTGATGCTTGTGTTAATAACTAAGTGCAGAATTCACATTATTTTTCTAAATGTCGAGTCATGTTGTCAAAACAGAAACGTTAACGATGGTTAGATGTGCATTCGGCGGAGCTAACGGCTAACAGTTACTGTTTATCCAGATTGCTCGGCGTTAGCACGTTAGCACGGCTCATTGTAAATCGAGTATTCGTGAATAATAACACAAGATAGACATTTATCTGATTTGTAACGATATTAATAAGTAAGGATTCTGTTTCTGTGCCAAATCCCGTGTGTGAAATTGCAACGGTTTGATGGAGAAGTGTAATTTCAGGCCTGTGAAATAGCGAAGGCCTGTGTGTTTCAGCGCAACGGGCTTTGGATGACAAGGCCGTCAAATGCTCTGCTGTCTGGGCGGATAACCTAACGTTAGTTACCGCAGCTAACTAACCAACCAACCACCAGCTGTTAACGGGTGTTGACGGCGCTGGTTTGTAATGGTAGTTACGTAATATCCCCATGTATTTTATATGCATCAAGGTTTTGACATTTGAAGACATACAACGGCTCCACACAGACTCCTACAGGGCCGATTTCACTGTCTCTGCTTCTTAAATGACCAGAGGTGGAAAGAGTACTGAAAACCTGTACTCAAGTACAAGTACTGTTACATAGCTACAATATTACTCAATCACAAGTAAAAGTACTGGTGTTAGAATAATACTCAAGTAAAAGTACAGAGTATTCATCAAAAAAACTACTCATTAATAGTTACTTTTAACTGGTGATGTCACTGTCACCTCTCCAGATTGGGCTCTAAATTTTGTGTTTTCTTTACCAATAGTTAAAACACTCACAATCAACAATCATTAATAACTGATAAGATAAAAAACTAGTGTTTTTCGTTCTATTTGATTGGTTGTTTTTTGTCTTTCTTTTTCTCATTTAAAGTTTTTATTCCCTTATTCAGGTCTCAGGCAGACAAAAACAAAATTAGTTGAGGTGCAACTGCTGCTACGACTATTGATAGAATATCCATGAATACATTTTAACTGGTTAAACTCTTAACACAAAATCAATCAGCGATAAATCATTAAAATCCATTAACATTTTTTTTGTTTTGTTTTGTTTATCATCCATATGTCCTAGTTTTCATTGGCTTGTTTGCTATCAAATCACCTTACTGGCTACAAAAGTGCAGATAAAAGATCTAGATATGAATGAAAATTGTACTCAGTACTCAACTATGATTTTAAAAGTAACTAAGTAGATTACATGGCATAATGATTACTTGACACAGACTTAAAAATCTACTCATTAAAGTACAAGTACCCCAAAAACTATTCAATTACAGTAATCTGAGTATTTGTAGATGACATTACAGCCATTACACTTGCTCCTAATGATGGTGGCTAATGTTGCCATATTTTTCTCACTACATACATTTGCAGCATCACGACAGTCACACTCAGTATCCTTGCATTTGTTGTAGCTTCAGAGAAATGATGTGACACATTGTTTTCTGGGAGTTAAAAACAATCTCTGGAATTTGCATCAACTCATGACTGATGTAATGTTAGGGACTTTACAGATTGAAGGCTGCAACCCGAACTGATACTCAACCCAGAGATAGACCTATATGTATTTTCTTTAGAGCTTATACTGATTATTGGAAGTCAAAGGAGCTGAAAACTAATATTTGGGGCCAATATTCATTTGCAGTAAGAGTGAAAATACTGGCATCTAAATTTTGAACAATAGAAACTCAAAAACTTAACTTTGTTTAAATGCCCTCAAGCTTGTGTTTATTTTGGGGAATGTGAGGACTTTCTAGGTGATCTCTGAAAGTCTCATCTTTAGATATATGCCTGATCAAAACCCCCCATTTTAAAAGGAGATTATCAGTGCTGAAATATCTTATTTCTAAATACTAGTTCCTAGCTCCTCAATCAGGACTGGACAGGTCATATTGGACCAGGTTGATTTACTGAAAATGATTTCTGTCTGACAGAAAAGAGACAGAAGCGCCAAAGAAAGATAAACAGGAGAGTGATAGAGCACAAACTAAAGGCTAAAACAGTCACTAATGTGTTTGTGCTAATGTTGATTCCTGTCCACATGCAGCAGTTATTCTGCAGTGATCTGTTCAAACCTGAGAGTCTATCAATAAAATGAAGAGCCAGGTTACGTTTGCTCTGCTTGGTGAGGTTGGAGTTGGTAGATGAGCACTGGTAGGACACAACCACGATTCACTAACGTTACTGACATGTCTCAGAGCACCGAGCTGTGAGGAGCTGAAATAAATGTAGACGGCTACTAAACTCCGCTACAAACTTACAAAGCTTGTTTTTTGTCACGTTTCTAACAACGGTAAATAATACATTACCTCGTCAGTTAATATCAGCAGCTACCCATTCATTCCTTTCGTAGACGGTAAAACGGAGAATCTGTCATTGGGTTGATCCAGACTTTTTGTTGATCTGATAAACGGAGCAGAACACGCAGCTCTTAGATCACCGCTCAAATATGTAGAATCAATATCGTAACTGTCGACTTCACTGAGGCTTTTGAGTTGTTAAAACATATCGGATGTTTCCTTTTCTTTCCAGTTTTGTCTTTTGACACTTATAAGTCATACCCCTCTCCCTTTATGGCGCTCTGCTCCTCGCTGAGTTTAACCACAGGTATTGCTCCCGTAAAACGAACCCTTTGCAGACTTGATTTTAAAAGTGAATTGGGAAAAGAGACTCTAAACCAGAATATATGGCTGAAATGACAGGAAGCGTGAAAGGTGTGGCTCTGATTGCCTTGACAGTTCTTCATAAAACGATCGCTGTTTATGATCTCAACCTGTGAATTTGCTTATATCTAATTTCTGTCTGTTTGTGAGGAATAGTGAAAGCTTCAGTAAGCTGCCTGAACAAGATATTTACATTTATTTGTCATTTAAGGGACATTTCTGATATTATACAGGTTGTGTTGTATTTTCCTCATTATTCCTTTTGATAATGATTTTATTTCACCCACTCCCGCTGTTGGTATAATCTCTTTTGTAATTTATAGGCCAGCTTCTTGGCTAATCTTTGACCTGCTCTACAAACTGCAGTTACACGGTTACATGGTTTTCTCTGCAGTGAGGAAATATTACCCGCATTACAGGTTTTACCTCCAGATAAAGTTGGTTTGATAATCTTGACAGACTGCGAGTTTGTTTCAAACATTCTGGTAATCTGATTGCTCATGTTTTACAAAGAATCGGAAGTATTTATTTCCCAGTTCTGGAGTTATTCTTTTAGTCAACAGAAGAAAATAATGTCCTGGTTTTACTCAGAAGTATCTGTAAAAAGGAAATCAAAGTATCCTGGTAAACTATGATTATCAAGCTTCCAAATTTTATTTTTGTTCCCCACAAATCAGCACCAAGGAATGTAATACTTGAGAAGACATTAAAAGGAATTTGATAATGTGAATCAAGTACCATCTATTGAAGCGTCCCACAGTCCATCACTGATGCTCTTTTGCCTTTCATTATAACCCCCCCCTGAGGCCGTGTGTTCATCATGTCTACCCTTGAACAGATTTGAGACGGGGCTGTTGGTTTGAAATGGATTCGCTCAGGTCGTATCCTCTGGCTGCTTATTCATGGGGAGCGATTAGGGACCTGTGTTAGCTTGATTCAACAGATTTTCAAAGTAGAACTGAAACTCATCTTCTGGGGGCGTCAGAGTCTGATACGTCCCGAGGGGTTGGCCAAAGTTTTTTAATGATTTTATCTACTTTTGCAGCTGCTGTGACAAAAAAAAAATAGTGAGTCATGAGATGCCATCAGTACGGAGCATTAATACTAATTAGGGCTGAAAGATACATCATTATCGTTTCCATATTGAGATATGAAAATTCAAGATATCAATACCCCAATATCAAAGATATCAATGGTCTAGGGCTGAACGATTTTAGAAAAAGATCTAATTGCAATTTTTCTGGCAGATACAGCGATTTCAGTTCGATTCACGATTTTCTTTAGATCAAACTTTAGTGAAGTTTTCACAATGTACAGTAACATTTACAAACTTGACAGAAAATTACATCAAACCATTGAAACATCAAAAGCTTTTCCTCTAATGTGAGGATGAGAATGAAAACTGAAGGTGAGAATTGTTTCAAACTTTGAGATAAAAGGTTGATATTTTAAGATAAAAAGTGAAAATTTTGTGAAATAAAGACAAAATTCTGAGACAAAAAGTCAAGATTTTGAGATGAAACTTCTTAAGTTTAAGAAATCATTTCAAGATTATGTGAAAAAAGTCCAAACTTTCTCATTTAAAGTCAAAATTTTACGATGACAAAAGTCTAAGATAAAAAGTCTACATTTTGAAATAAAAAGTTGAAATTTTGATATAGAAAGTCAAAATTCTAAGTTTTAAACAGAAATTATGATAAATAAATACAGAGGGGTTTTTTTTCCTGAGAAGTTGGTTTCTCATTAGTTATTTGACGTTAAAAACCGCGATATAAGTTTCGTTTTACGATAGTTGACAGCTGCCGTTCGTGAGTAGTTTTTATCGGGGATATAAGAAACTTCAGGAAAGAGCCAAAAGGAGACTAAACCTTCTGAAGAAGAAAAAATAAATATTTTTATTTCTCTTTTTTACTTGGCTCCACCGGAAATTCTCTACTGCTCAGACTCTGGCTGCACAATGGCGGCTAGAGAAACGTTTTTTTTGGCTTCAAAATCGTAGAAAGGTGACAGGCGGAAGCACGCTGTTTATTCTATATACATCAATGGTCAGAACAAAAAAAAAAAATTCCTGAAGCAGTTAATCTGGCTCCTCAACACTTTTTAATGGGCTCTTATTTCTCACAACAAACTCTACAATTCAGCAGGTCTATTCATTATTAAGAGTTGACTTTAACTCGCCACTGACCCTGAAGGCAGATCTCCTGATTTATTTACAGACCAGAAGAGAGAGAAAATTCATTCCTACAAACAAACTATTCCATCTTTTTACACTTAACTTACCGTATGCATATGTCGGCATTGATCACCAGATTTGGCAAAAGCTTAAAAGCTTGGTGTAACTGAAATTTCCTCTGCCTCTTGTTTACGGTACAGAGGTGTTAAAACTATTTTAAATGAACGCAAAAAACGCCTGCATTGCAATCTGTGTTCAGTATTTTTAATCCGACGTTTTTAGCGCGCAGGAACTTGAAAAACTTGAGTTAATTACATTCAAGTCGACTGGATCCGTCTGAGTTTATCGAGTTAGTTGAAAGCGGAAGTTTTAAGTTCACCTTACTTGACTTTAAATTTATCATTTTCAAGGGAGAGACACAGGCAGTGAATGTGTTTGGGCTAAATAACCAACACGACAGATATTTCATGAATAAAAAAAAAAAAATCTGGTTCAAATTGTTTTGACATTTCTGCTCTGAAGCATAAAAAATTCAAAAGTTTCTGGTTTTTCTCTGCGAACTGGTGTCAAAGTCCTGCTCGAAAGACTCAAATTTTGCTTTATATTTCTATCTGACAACTAAAAGAAGTAAAGAAGTATCCCATGAATTTAGATAATGATTGGTAAATCAGATAACGTCTCTCTTTGTATTGTTTTTCTGTAAAAGAGACGAGCACCAAATCCTGTTTAGACTGGGAATTGATCCGATGACCAGTGTGTGACCCCTGTTTTTGAGGCGTCTGCTGCAGCATAGAAAATGTCAAGAAAATATCAAAATAAAGAGAGGAGATGATATGTGCTGAATTTGAGGTGGTTTTATTGTCGTGTTTTGCTTGTTTATGGGTCAATGACAAAAAGAGGGTCTAAAAACGTATTTTTAAAAAGTTCTTTGAAAATGGATAAAAAACATATTTCTGAGTGAAGAATTATGTTTTCTAACAGATTTCATTAGTTGACCAACATTTCAAAGTTTTTAGGTTCATTATTTTTTAGTATTTTTAATTTGAGCACCCAAAAATGTCAGGTGGTGCAACCAAATATATGAAAATATATTTATATGTTCCTGTTATTTTTTCTGTGTGAAATTATTGGCAAGTATCTCTCAAGTGTCTGTAGTGA